>QOCX01001719.1:0-13758 GCA_005959815.1 Sarcophaga bullata | reverse complement strand
TAGCAAATGAACTATATATATTTTTGTTTTTATTTAAAGTATATAAATATAAATTTAAAAAAATTAATACTTTTTTATTAAACCAAGGACCTCGCAATAGTGTCTCTAATTTCCGCTCCTGCGGCATTATTTTGCAATTCATCCGAGCATTCTACAGAAACATTATAATGTTTGTAAATGTTATGCAAAGCACAACAAACATTTACTATTTGTACTACTTTCAACGGCCTATAGGGAAGACACACCTGAAGGATTTTTCAGTTTCCTATGGTCCTTTCTACCATATTTCTTGCTGATGTATGAACTAAATTAAATTTGTGAGGCATTGAACCAAACACCGCAGACTTGTATGACACTAAAACATAGGGTTTTAATGCAAATGCGGCTAACAGCCAAGAATTACGGTTTCGAAGGGAATACATTTCTTCATAGGCTGCGTTTGCTGTACTTAAATTTCAGACGAAAGCATCGTGACATGAACCAGACCTAATTGCATCCACAGCGCGAACTTTCATTTGATAATCACAAATCTACATGGTATTCATTATGATCATAAATATGGATGTATGTATTTGAACTAAATTTTGAGATTCTAAACTACATACTTACAATCAACACATTTAAGCTTTAGTATCCCTTTCGGCAATAGTAGAGTTCATAATCATGCAAAGGCTTTATAAGTCTCACATGTATGCTATCTACAGATCCAATGACGCCGGGTATTTTAAATTTTTCATAAAAGTGTACTTTGGTTTCTCTTTCTTCTGATTCAACTGAATCCAATGTGGACATAGCCTCTCTTCAAGAATATTAAGTACGTTGCTTAAAGCTTTACAAAATGTGCTACGGCCCATACTTATATTAATGTCATTAGCGATCACACCTTGGTATGACCCGACTGCCAAAAATCTTCGAACGCTGGCCAAACGCACGATTACTGGAATTTAACTTTTGCTCATATGTCCAGAAGATCCTTCCAGAACCATTAAAATGCAGTTCTGTTTAACCTGTACAGAGCTATGAAACTTTGAGCACAAATACTTGCAATGAAACCTGATTTTTTGTCTGTATACATAGCTACGTATGATCTGGAATATCCAATGGATTGGAAAAATCCCTTAGTGTTTTTTTAATTACCATTTCTTTTGCTTTTTGCTTTTTTAAAGCCAATATAGCAAGCAAATACCCTGTAGGCATTTTAAATTTTTTTATTTGTTTACATATATTTTGTTATGATAAAACATATGTTTTCATTGTTTGAATGAAACTTCGAAAAATGCAAAACGCCAGCAAATCTCTTCGTTTTCAGAACATGTTGAAATGTGTTTTGCGTTTTTGAAATCGTAAGCGATTTGAAAACGATGCTTTTTCCAGAACATGGACGTATATTTCAGACAAATCGGTATGGAAGAGACGCAGTCAATAAATGGAATGCTGCAAATGTAAATAAAAAAACAAGAGTTTGGAAGGATCTAACAGAAAATGAATTATACGCTTTTATCGGCATTCTTTTAGCAATTGGAGTTTCACATAATAACATGCAAAATCCACGGGTTTTGTGGCGTACTGATAATTTACCCACAATCTCTCTTCATCGATTTGTGTCCCTGACCAGATACATTCTGTTTGGCGACGGAAGAACACGGTCATTTCGATTACTCGAAGACAAAGCTGCACTTATTCGAGATATATGGAATTTTCTCAACGAAAATCTTGCGAAGAATTATAGTCCGCATGAAAGTATAACCATTGACGAGCAATTGTTTCCATACCGAAAAACAAACTAAATTTACACAATATGTATCAACAAAACCTGCAAAATATGGTATAAAAATTTGGTGGGCCTGTGTTTCGAAAACAAAGTATCTATTACAAGAAAGAAAAGAAAGGTTGAACAACCCGTGAAAATAATACAAGGCAGAAAGATTATGCACTGCAACTTGCAAGGCTCTGTAGTGCTCTAAAAGTGGCAGCGCAATTGTCGCTGACAATTTTTTTACTTCTTTAGAGGGAACAAAACGTCTGGCTAATCTTGGTCTAGCATTCGTTGGTACCATTCGGTCTAACAAGACATGCATTCCTATAAAAATGTGAAAAAGTCCTTCACGACCTGTTCATTCATCTGTTTTTGGCTTTCACGACAATTTGGTTTCACTTTGGTTTCACTTTGTTCCAAAAAAGAATAGATGCGTCAATCTTTTGTCAACTGTACATTACACAGACAAATGTGAAGGTGAAGCCAATAAACTAGAAGCAATTTTATTTTATAATAAAAATAAAGCTGGTGTCGATTGCATGGACCAAATGGTTTCGCATTTTACAACATAGAGAACAACGAAGAGGTGGACTTTTGCATTTTTCTGCAATATGTTAGATATTATGGTACTGGCAGCACATTGTATTTGTAAGGAAGTAAATGACAATAAAAGAAATGACTTAAGACGCAATTTTTTGAATACGTTGTCTAATTCTTAAGTTTTCGCAAATATCGAAAACCGAATGAAGAACACTTATGTTATTGGTAAATTTATTACTTATTCGGCTATAGAACCAGTTCTTGGAAAGCCCATAAAAGTAAGTTGAATAACATAAACGAATTAATATCTTTTTTTGGTTCCTATTACATCCACCGTGAATTTCGTTCAATCAGATTTTTAGAACAAAATAATAACTGCCAAAAACGGTGCTGATACCCTAGAGGTAAAGAAATCCTGTGCAGAATGCGCAACGGGAAGTGAAAAAATTCACAGAAAGACTCGATTCTTTTGTTCAAATGTTCAAATTCTGTATGTCAGCAACATTCTAAAGTAGAATATATATGCTTTAGTTGCTTAGGTTGATAACATGACAAATTTTTACTCAGTGTACACTGATTCTATTTCTTTATGAACTAAAAACTTTATAAAATTAAAATAAGAAATTAAAATTAATTAAAACCATCTGAATTTTTAGTTATAATTTTGATGCATTTAAACCGTTTTTAACTGGCCAGACGCAGTGTAGTGCTAATGTAAAAAAGTAAAAGTATATGTCACGGAGGGTTAAAAAAATGAAATAATAAACAGTTTCTACAAAAGTTTCCACTTTTATTTTATAGAAATCTTATTTTACATTTTACACACGTTAATGGTTTGACTCACTAAAATCAGAATAAATTTTATAATTGAATAATCAACATCAATCATTTGATATTTCAAAAATTTTACCTTAAATTAGAATTATCTACTCACAAAACCCACGTACACTGATTTTATGTAAAAATGTTTACAATTTAAGTCGATATTAGAACCGCCATTTTGAATTTAAAAATTTTACGTCAGTTTTCAAATCAGTAACCTCAAAAACCCCCCGTATAACGACTTTCTTCTTTATTCAATTGATCTCCATATGATCTCCTTTGTCCAGAAAATGTAGTCATTTTACATAGCGCAATGTAAAGACCCACTAACAACTTGTGGTAAAGAAATTGGATTATTACTAATTGAAATAGTATCCGAAGGGTTCATATTAACTGTCAAATATAAAAAACTTTAACTACAAAATTCCAGCGGTGAAATGTCTGTTAGTAGAAATTTAAAATATCTTAATTTAAGTGATGTCAAGCTTAAAAACAATTACATAATTTTTTTATATAAAAAAATTGTGAAAATCAAATTATCTTAGGATACTTCTATTTGTATTTTTTTATTATTAATATGTGTATGAAACAGTTCCATTAATGAAATACCTGGCATTTGCTGCCTTGCCTTACAGAGAACTGTCCTGTTTTAGTAGGAGAGTAGCTTAGATTTTGTAAATAAAAGTGTAATAGTTCAGTGCTAACTAAAATTTATATTAAACAATAATAAATAATATAAAGAAATAACATGTTGATATTGGATGAGCCTAAAAAATTCACCTAAGAATGGAAAGGCGAAGCGCTTACATTGTCTTAGGTCTCCATGTGTGGCAATAAAATTATAGACTCCGAGTTAAATAGATTTTAAGATCAAAAGAACATTCACCAAAAAATCTGCAGGTTTAGAAAAGGATAACGGTGCTCTGAAACCCAAAGTTTAGTCTTGTATTGACAGATACGTGACAGTGTTAAAAAGTTAAAAAGATAGATTAACTCATAAGTGCCAGTATTTTACCTCAGAGAAAAAATTCAAACACTTTAGCAAATAATTTAATTTCTGCAATCGGAGAAAATACGTAACGTCAATTAAACATGGAAACATTGGTGAGATAAAAATTCAGATTGGCACAGAAAACGATTACCGCCAATTAGAAAAAAGTGATCTCAGTTTTGTGTACTTATTAACTGAAAATTTACAATGGACTGCAAATCGTTATCAAAAATAAAGATCCGGAAGGGGTAAAAGGTGAACTTGTTGACCAAGACTATAAAATTACCAATTACACCCTAAAGTCACAACAAAAGAATCCCATAAATGCGTAGGCCCCGTTCAATGTATTAACTCCGGAAATATTATCACACCAAGGCGTACTGAAAACTTCGCGCTTACAGCGCGTTGTGAGACGATCGCTATAGTACTAACAAGTGCGATAAGCCAAAGGACAACTCATTTATGGCGGTAATCATACCGTAATTTACAGAGGATGTCCAGTTTACTCCCTTAAAGACTGGGCGCGGGTCCTTAGAAAAATTACGCAAATGCAGTAACTCACAAGACATTGTCCAACATTGCCAATTATTTTCAAATATCACCGAAAACATTCAGTGACTGACAAAGTGAAATAGAATTCTTCGCCAACGAAAAAACGAGTATCTGGACAGAAACAGCTTAGTGAAGCCACCGTTTGCAATTTTACTCTCTTCGAAGCTACTATTAACACACACTATGAATACGATCAGCCTGATGCAAGATATGCTGAGAAGTGCAGTGCATTGCTGCAAGAGACTATAGGCAACCCATAAACAGTTTAAGGATCTGGTTTCAGAACGCAAAGATTATCCGCCAACTTAAAAATGAGATTAAACATTTGCTAAAAGATAAACAAATTGATAATGTGCTGTTATCTGCTACACATTTAACATTGTTTAAGATTTACGGTTACACATACGATTGCAAGAATCCTAGGTGCAGAGCATGGGGACGTTCAGATATTTTTATAAAATCAAAGATTAGATATAATCTTTTGAGTGACCTACGTAAAAATTACTTACAAGCGACAATATATGCATTAAATACTTTCATAAAAATTTTGATATATCATAGGTGTACTTGCCTTCTACCTTTTTGCTTACTGACAAGGGAAATTCTACACACCATTACAACGCCAAACATAACTTTTTTGTCCAACTCGTTACATCTTGAGGTCGAGTGTTATTTGATACAGTATCTAAAATGGGTTTCGATGTCATATCAATTGGCCAACTAACTTAATGGCCTACTGATAGACACCTGACGTTATACAGTTTGGAATGATCAAAAACATTTCTAGAGATCAGTTCCAAATTGAGGCTTTACTGGATTTATCATCGAGCTACCCGTCTCCTGTTATCACGATCTTGAATTCTTCCGCTGCAGCTCCTAGCGCAAATATATGAGCAAACAATCGAGTTTAGTCGTTGAAATTTAAATTCCTCAGCGATTATTGTAGATGAAAAAATACAGACAAGAACTCCAGAGGGTTTGGATATTTCAATAACGAACTCAAACAAGTTTCTCATCACATCACACATAGAAAGCCACAGTTGGAGAATAGTTGAAAGATTAGTTGAGAAAAAAATAAAGAGCTCGAAGGGAGTGGTAACATTACCGATTATGTACATAAAACCAAGCTTAGGAAACACACAAAACGTCTTAAAGTTCTTTTGAAATCTCGAAGAATGGTATCAAGTACAAAATATTGGAAAACCTTGATTGCACTCCAGAGTCGAACATTGGGGCATGCAGCTGGGAATCTTTAAAGGACTGTTGCCTTTAAACCATTGACTACCTAAAAACCGTATTCACCCCCAAATATGACTGACGATGCTTCCTGCTATACCCCATGTTTCACTAAATGCTGAATTTAGACATATTTAGCAGAATGTATCCAATTCAATTAAAAAAATTCTACTGGAGTTGATAATATCAGCCACAAAATGCTAAATTATCTTCTTTATCTTCAACGCAATGTTACGTCCCTCAGGAGTGGAAGGCCGCTCTAGTTAAATGAAAAACCACAAACAGAAATGAGTTTTTTCCATACAAACAGACGTTGGTCTTAGATATACTTTATTTTGAAGAATCGGTTATCTCGAATCTGTCAATACTTATGTCATTCACTGAATGTAATAAATCAACTTATGCTTTAGGAACTTTGGAATTTATTGGGTCAACGGGAAACTGCACGA
Source organism: Sarcophaga bullata (assembly GCA_005959815.1). Classification (NCBI taxonomy): domain Eukaryota; kingdom Metazoa; phylum Arthropoda; class Insecta; order Diptera; family Sarcophagidae; genus Sarcophaga; species Sarcophaga bullata. Next base: position 7,412 of record QOCX01001719.1, on the reverse strand, counting down.
TGATTTCGATTTTGCCCAAAAAAATCATCTATTCGGATGAAGCTCATTTTCATCTTGGTGGGTACGTTAATAAGGAAAACTGCCGTATTTGTGTGTACATGTGGTCTTACAGATTACATTACGAGTGACTGTTTGGTGCGGCTTGTAAAATGGAGGCAGCTCCAATGCCCCAATCGATTTATTGCGTCAAACTTTGAATGACCGTTTAATAAGCCGAAATGGTGATGCCAATTGGCTGCAAAGGAGTCGCAATTTGGCACTGTCGGACTACTTTCTGTAGGGCCCCGCTAAAGAAAAGTGTTATCCCAACAAACCAGAGACAACTGAGCATTTGAAGGCCAACATTTGTGATACCATTGCCGAGATACGACCCCATACACTCAAAAAAGTGCACGAAAATGAGGTACTTTGAGGCCAGCAATATTAATGAAATAATATTGTTACGCTTTTACTGCAAATAAAATAAAAATAAGGTTGACTGTGCGAATAATTTGTAAACAAGTTCTCTGTTTTTGTTTTTGTAGCTTTCGTTTATAATTGTAATATTAAACGATGTATTGTCTAGTTTTTTCATTATAGTAACACTGCCGCCCACTTAAGCCTGTTCGTTTAGAATATTCTTATTGTCTCTCCTCTCATATTTCCTCAGTCCCTCTATGTGTACTACTTTTATTTTTACCCGGGGGCTTTTAGCTTTCTATATCCTGTACACTATATCGTTTAATCTTTTAATTATTTTACAAGGTCCAATCCAGCTGGTATGTAGCTTGGAAGATAATCCCCCATGGAAGCCCTCGGTATTTGCTGCACGATCATACCTGCCTTTCACTGTCCATTTTTAAGAGTATGCGCAAGAATTCATTAAGTTCATTCAAACTTTTCCGGTTTCCAGTGTACGTGGCATCCCTCTCTGTGGCGGGATAAAAAAAACTCTAAGTCACCAGACAGTTTTATCTCAGTCCCAAAAATAACCTTGGATGGTGATCTAGATTTTGACTCATGGGACCGCAGATCGGTACGCTAGTAGGAACCTCTGAATGTGTTCGTCCCAATCCGCAAGTATTCCTAAAAGTTTCAATCGTTTAACCATCCCTTCATAATCTGGGTGAAGCGGCGTCGTTCGAGTCTTCTTATTACTGCATACCACACACATTTCCTTGAATATAGCTGATTCGAAATTTCTGCCTTGATCAGAATGAAGCTCTATTGGAATCCTATAGCGGCATACCCAGTTGTTCACAAAAACATTTACTATTGTTATCACTTCTTGATTGCGTATGCTACGTACTTCCGGCCATTTGCTGAAATAATCCATCACTACCAGAACATATCAGTTTCCGGCATTACTGACAGGAAAAGGGCCTGCTGCGTCCATCGCTATCCGCTCAAAAGGTGTACCCTAGTTATACTGTTGCATCTATCCTCTACTTCTTCTTACCGGACTTTTATCTGTAATAAACTGGGTACAGTTTGCTATCCCATCCGCCACAGCTTGCTGACATCCAACCCAATAAAAACGTTGCTTTAGCCTTTCAAGCGTCTTTGTCACCCCAAGGTGAACTCCGCTAGCTCCATTATGGAACTCATTTAAGACTTCCTTCATTTTCGAGGAAGGCACTACTATTAGATTGGATGAGGTCTGGCCATCAGCAGTTTCCCAATGACAATATAAGCAACCGTTTATCAATTTTAAACTGTCCGATAGTACTTCATATGCTTTCATAAGAGGACCTTCTGCTGATATTTCATTTCGGGCAGCCCGTTTGCCCTCTGCCTTAGCTGCTATAATCTTCGTCAATATTGGGTCACTTCTTTGTACTTCAGACCAGTTTTAGTTGGTATCTATCTGCGATAGCCGGATACCTATAATGGATTCCTTCTTCTCAGCCTTCACACAATGCTTACACTCGAAATAACAAGGTCATATATGAGAATGCTGATGCTCTCGGTGTTCAATACCTCTTCGGTGTTCAATATTGAAGTCATAAGTCTGGAGTCGCTGAGTCCAAAGTGCTAACTGCGCTTCAGGGTTTTTGAATTGCACCATCTGTCTCAGTGCGGAACGATCAGTCCTAAGCAAAAAATGTTGACCATACAGGTACTTATGCTAATATTTTATGCATTCCAGCACTGCAAGTAGCTCACGTCTGGTCAGACAATAGTTCCGTTCAGGCTTTGACAGTGTGCGACTATAGTAGCCTACGACTTTTTGTGTACCATTGACCACATGGGAGAGTACACCACCAATACCATATCCGCTACTATCACTGCCCAAAATGCATTTTTGCCCTGGGACTCGATACACCAAAACTAGTGCAGCACAAAATAGGTCTTTTAGTGTCTGAGACGCCTTTTCCTGTGAGCTCATGCAACGTTTTTAGTGACATTATTCAGCTTCCTGTAGTTTACGCAGAATCTTGTACTAAGAATACACGTCAGCTCCGGGAATTGTTCGCTGTTTATTACCTCCTCTACTGGAGCACATTCACCCGCCTCGAAGTTTTTGCAGATGACTTTTTCATGGCCTGAGAGATTTAGCAGTCTTACCGGGACTATTCTCTGTTCGGTGGATTTGACACGGCTGATAACAAATCCGTCTGGATTTCCGCTGGTTTAACAACCCACAAGCGGTTTTCCTCACAATCTTCATCCACAAGCGCCCATATCAACGATTCCCTCTGAGGTGGTAATTTGTGTCATGAGGCAGGAACTAACCTTCTGGCGTGTACCTGATATTTGTATCCCACGTCAAGAGGTATATCCACATTTCGCTAACTCATTACCTGTTGCCCCATATTCAAATTGATGCCATGAGCTATCATAAAATCGGCACCAATGATATCCTGGTCCACAATATCGGCAACAACAAAGATGTGGCTTACACTAATGTTGACTATAGTCACCTTCGCCACTCTTTTGCAGTGAACGGTGGTAGACTCTCCAGTAGCCTTCCGTAGCCTTATATTACTAAGTACCTCACTCTTCCCCTTCACTATAGTGAAGGTGTGTTGTCTGCCATTTATGTACCTGTAAGGTCGTTGTTATATTCCTGCATCATCGATACGGAGATTGTGGAACCCTCGCTTGTGGGAGCCAGCACTAACCCCTCAGTGCTAGCTCGCTTTAGTGTAACTGGAACTCTTGTGAAGATGGTTGGTAGTTCTTACTGGTGAGACGCATATTGATTTTTTGCGTGGCGCTTTACAGTTTCTTTGGAAAAGACCGGCCTTTCGATCGTTAAAACTTTTAAGTTTCTTTCCGAAACATGCTTTAACTACTTTTTAAATTTATTTAAAAGGCATTCTTCTTTCTTCTCGACTTTCATTTTTCGCCTTTGCTTACTTGTGGTCTAGAAATCGTTCGGGCGGTCTCCTGGGCTAGTGCGAAGGACACGGCCTCTGCAAAGATTGTCTTTTTACCGTTAACTTGATGTCAGGGTTGCTTATACCATTAAAAACGCTTCGGTTTTAAAATTATCTATCAATGAGTGGTTTTCTCCTGGGTATGTAAGCTGCATTAATCTCTCAACCTTCATTGCAAAAGAATTAAAGCCACTCACTAGCCTTTTTCGCTCGGCACCTTGGCTCTATGCGGTACAGTTATCGTTTGTGCTCGTCGCCGAATAGTTGTTTCTGCAGCTGGCTGGCATGGTTTCTAGAATCTTAGCTGTGACCCCTTTTAACTCTAAAATTAGTTCCAAAGCTTTCTCTTCATTGTCCCATCCGTTTTTGCTGGCTACTCGAATTGGAGTTTAAATACGGATAACGGTGAGCTACCATCAAAGGAAGGTGGTTTTATCCTGCCGGCACCTTCTGATACGATTCCCTGGCTCTGGAGGTTGTTGATCTTCTCCTCCATTATAACGAGTTTGCCGTGAACGGTCTGTTGATCGGAATGTGACACCTTTTCCTCGACACTAGTAATTCTTTTGCTGACCTACCCTTTCATTTAATGCAGCTCCTCTGTAGCCGCTTCAAGTTTCCTTTCAATTTTTGAGAAAAGTTTTTGTTTTCTACACTCTATTTTTGTCATAATTCCTGCTTACATTTTTTCCATCCTTTGATCAGACGCTTCTTGTGTGTCTAGAAATAGCTTTTGGTTTGCTACTTGCATTTTTTCCATAATAGCGGCTTGCAACGAATCTATATCAATACCGCGGCCGAGTTGCTGGGATCTGTAACTCGCGTTACTCCTTGTCTTCGAACTCGTATGTATCGATATCACAGTCATGCTGCTGAAGTCCTTCCCTTAATCGCTTTTGAAGTTTGTTCTTCGTGCCCGTTGTTGGCAGCTCTAATTTACCAACTTCTGACACCAATTTATTACGCTTTTCAAAAACTTTAAAATATGAGGCTCGTAGATTGCAAATAAAATAAAAATAAGTTTGCGTTTTAATTTTAATTAAAATTCGTTATCGGCGTCGCACATTTCTGTGTGCTACTATTCACAACTTGATCTAACAACAACAATTGCTTTGTTTGTTTACAATCTTTTCTCAAACAATAACAATTACTAGACAATTATTCTACAGATCTTTGTAACGGATATCTGCAAACCACGATTACTTTCTTCAAACGCAACGCGCTTTGTTTACATTTATTCTTATGGGTACCGTGCTAGTCTAGTGCGTAGTGTGCTAGACTATTAGCATGAGGGTCGTGGGTTCGATTCCCAGCATAGACTTTGGTCTGTTACACTACACCGAGCATATGGTTAAAATTACTGAGCTCGTAAATAATTAAAACATAATTGTAATTAATAATTAAATAAATAAATATTCTTGTAGTTGTATTTTACTTTACTTGTTTATCATTTCTTTTGTGCTGATATTTGTAAACATATTCATTCTTTTCGTTTTTGTAGCTTTTGTTTATAATTGTAATGTAAAAACGATGTTGAATTAACAACTTTTTTCATTTTCGTAACAATATTCCATTTCAAACCTGAACAATTGTACTTTACAACAATAAAAATAAATTTTGCAAATTTCAAAAAATTTTTTCTTGTATTTTTAATTTTTATTTCCACACTATATTTTATAATTATTATTACGTTTTTACCTTTTAAAAACGTTGGAAATATGAGCTCGTAGATTGCAAATAAAAAATAAAAATAAATTTGTGTTTAATTTTAATTAAATTCTTTATTAATCACACAAATTTTGTGTGCCACTGTTTACCACTGATTCTAACAACAACAATTGCATTATTTCTTATTCCTTTGTTTATGCCCTTTGCTTTAAACAATCACAATTACGACACATTTGTTCTGTAAGTCTTTGTAACGGAGATCTTCAAACCACGATTGGTTTACTTCACACGGAACGCGTCTTCACACAAGACTGACTGAACTTCTACTCCGACTTTTCGTGCTTTGCGTTGCCTTTTATATAGCGACGTAAACAGTCTGATGAATGTTCTCGTAAGCGAAGGTCTTCGCCTTCATGAGATTTCTATGAATGTAAACATGTTGTTTGCATTCATTGAAGTTAACACAACCCAGTGTGCAACTTAGTGCTGACGTTGCACATGCGCCTGATAATGAAATATGAGTTGGAATCATATTTCGTCTGCAACCAACGTGAGAACGGATGTGCAGTGATAACGTTAAGAATAAATTAGTAAATAAGAACAAAACATTGTTAGTTTTATTTTTAATCTTAGTAGTGATCACGGAAATAAATTGTGAAGTGAAAAATAATTGCGTTTTAATTTAAAGGTTATAGTGGAAAAGTTGGTGTCCACTTAAAAATTAAATTTTTTTGAGAGTGTAAAAGAAAAACGTTAAGTGGCGCCCGAGCAGGGACCCACTACAAGACAGTGCTGTCCTTAAAATAAAATATAAGCGAGTTCTGCGATTCCCAAGGGACCCTCCAGAATTATAATTAAAAACTAAAAATAAGAAATAAAAAATAAATAAATAAATAAAATAAAATCCAAAAAGTGATTCTGAACAATTAGTGTGTGAGAATAGAAAAAAAGAAAAAATAAATAAAGAATAAAGAATAAATAATTAAAGAGAAAAAATAAAAATAAACTAAAAAAAAATAAAACATGTTGTGTGAGAATGAGAAAAATTCTGAACAGTGTCCTCAATAAAAATTAGTGTGTGAGGAATAGGAAAAAAGCGAAGTCCTTGAAATATCCTATCTACATGATATTGGCAATATTAAGGTAAGAATGGAACATTTACACAATAAAGTCACAGAACTAACTGGTGCCCTCAACGCAGTCCTGAGCCAATTAAGAACAATGGATCAGAGGACTAAGAGTCTTGAAGAAAGTTCTGAAACTTCTTAGGTGAATCAAGAGGGAGAACCACCAGTCTGCTCTCTTCCGCTACGTGCTCCAGTAACGGAGGAGGAGTTAAAAGAAATCGGGAAATTACCCGACTGTGTGAAAAACCTTCCATCCTTCGAGGGCGATCCCACGCAATATGTATCATGGATTCATAGTGTGGAGAGCATCTTGAAGGATTATGAGATCGTCAAGCTTAAGCCCGTGTATAGGGCAATTATCCAGGCTATTCGCCGGAAAGGTAGCGCAGATGCAGCCCTCACCTCATACAATATATTTGACGATAACTGGCCGGTGATTACAAATTGCCTTTCTCTGCATTATGCAAACAAGCGTGATGTTCGAACCTTGGAGCATCAGCTGACGCAAAAGCTGTGTCAAAAGAGCATGAGCGTAGACGAATTCTATGCTAAGGTTAACCACCAGCTCTCACTTATCATCAACAAATTAAAAACCGAAAAATATTCGGAAGAAACCGCTAATTTCCTAATTGAAACATATAGGAATAGGACACTAGAAGCATTTATAAGGGGATTAAATGGCGAATTACCCAAAATGATAATGCTTATGAATCCAAAGACCCTTCCAGAAACATATTCCCAATATACCGAATTGCGGAATACGGGTTACAGAAGCCAGGTCTCCATATATTCAAGAAATTTCCAAAATATGGTCCATGTGCCCGTTGGGTTTCCCAGTTTCGATCCTACTAAGACTCATCACAACAAGCCCAGTAACCCAAATCTTCAATTCAAAACTTCCTACCAGAAATTTGTACCAAAAAATCGGTATCAACCTCATTTGAATCCGTTTGTCAATCGGCATTACGGTCCTCAACGTGCCATATAACAGCCTGGTCTCGAAAAACCCGAACCAATGGACATTGATCCAAGCACACAATTCAGGAGGGCAGGAAGTAATGCAAACGTTGCGTGGAATAACAAAAGGCGGGCTTTTTCGGAGCAAATACGCTTCAGATCCGCTCAACGGCCTTTGAAGCAGCAAAGGTTATTCCACATACGCCAGGAACGAGAGTCAGATAATGACGTTAACGTACAACTGACCAACGAAGAGGTAAATTTTATGAGTCATGCCTCTTCGGCATACCATACCTAA
>QOCX01001718.1:0-18512 GCA_005959815.1 Sarcophaga bullata | reverse complement strand
CAGACCTCGGCGAGTGCAAATGTTGGCGGATGCTATAACATATTTTTTCAGGTTACACTCAAAAAATATTTTAAGTAGCAAATATTTTAAAAATGTTTTTATTAAAATCCAACATCTTATATGTTCTGAAATAACATTTTAAGACATTTAAATAAGGAAAAGGAACAGCTATTTTGTAGACATAAAGCAATTTTTTTGGAGAAGTTAAAAGGTTTTTTTATTAGTAGGTGAGGAAATTTATAAACCAAAAGTAGTTCCTACCAAATATCTAAGAAAAACATTCCCTAATTTTTGAGTCAAAGATGTATAACTTAATGCATGTTGATGAAATGAAAATTAAAATAGCGTATATTACTAACATTTGTCTTTGACAGTAAATAAATGAAATCACTCAATTTATTTTCACTCACTTACTCACCTACAGACGTAACCAAAAAATTTTGAATAACTCCTGGTTTAGATAATATGATTATAACGAAATCCTGTTAACATCAAATTGAGATTTATAGCTTGAGAAGTTTAGTGGCATAGTCATCAGAATAAACAAAGTAAGAGCAACATTCGACAAGGTCAGCCAGTGTCATAAATAATTGATTTCTATTATCTAGGCTATGTATATAGCATTCAAACGATTAACGACATTACGGACAGGCTCAGGAATATCCATACCAACTAAGTTCAGAATGTAGATTAAAAATGGATAAAGTCTGCTCTTTTGTAATAATGACCTGATCGGTGGTGGGCCGTATCATAATCGAAATGGTCAAAAACAATCAGCATTACATTCCAACAACGTTTTCTTATTGGTTCACTGACACTAGCTTGACAGTCAAAGCGACTTAGGAGCACTCAGGTTGTTAGCAGATTGACTTGAGAGTTTAAAATGGAAAGCTTGAATCAGGACTATAATTAAATGAATATTGGCAGACCATCAGATATCTTCCACTCAGTGACTAATAATCAAATGATATTCTCTTGTTAGTTACAAAAATTGGTGTTGATAATTCATAGTGAGGTGAAAGATATGGATGGAGAAGGTGCACTAATAATTCAAACAATGTGGGGAACAAGAAAAAATTAATTTGTTGATTTGTGTTAGCGCAGAGAAAATCAAATAAGATAGCCTGAATGAATTATACGAACTCTGTTGTTTTTAGCTTATAAATGCCAATATTTTAATCCATGGCGAGGCAAACAATCCAATTATATATTTCCGCCTGTGTCGGAAAGGAAAGCAAACTTGAGTTTGATAAGGGGCAAAGAATTACAGCGGAGCCTTGAGGGTAGTACAATAAATCTATTGAGCGATGCAACTACCTTTTGTCAACAAAGTGCGATGCAATGCAACCAAATCCATGCAAAAATAAAAGTAAATTTCATTACCTTTGAAATAAAGTCCAATAGCTTTAGAGGATGAATATTAATTTTCTAACTCTTAAGATGCAAGGGTCGTCAAGGAATACAAGGATAACTTCAATAAAATAAACAGCAAGATGCTCACATTTGTTAAGACGGATCTCTTTATGGAATGTTGTATGCGCGAATTGCTATCACTTGGCAGTATACATACTTAATACAAGCCTATTATGAGCCGTAAACTTAAGATTCTAGACCTAAAGACAATTAGCTAATTTCTTTGAAGCGCTATAAAATATCAATTCAACATTTTAAATTGTGCTGAATTGAATTTTATAGAAGATACAAAGTAATGCGATTTGACAGTTTGACACTCGGCACTTATGAAGCTAAATCAAAAATAGTATGAGACTATATGAGACTGTCTGTCTCGACAATGAGCAGACCAGCTTGCGCAAAAGAGAGCTTCCATGCCATTTGATGAGACCAATAACAAGAGTCACTGCAAAGTCTGGGTGGTTTATTCAGAATGTAGATTCTGTAGCGCGATGAAAATGAATCAACGGTACACAGCTTCGGAGCTTGTTAGGCATTAATGCATCCAGAAGTAAACAGATGGATGCACATCAGATGTAGGCAGAGAATTCCTCAGTATTGACACGGATTAGCATCTTGAAGTTTGTCAAAGCAATAGCCTTAAAGGAGACATTATAGATGTCTTAATACATAAAGCGGGAGAAAAGCCCAATAGATCGTAGTACTAAGGCACTACTTCGCGACAGTTCGTTGAAGTCCTAGAGTATTTGATATAATAAATAAGAAATCAAATGGTCTAGAATCTAGTCCATGTGCATACTTGTGCCACTTGAAGAAGTGCTAAATTTCAATTATTTTGATGCCTTACAACTGTAGGCTCCGAGACATGTATAAACCGGCATTTGGAACTCCTGGGAGATTAAACGTAGTACCATAAAACACATGCTTAACTCAAACGCTCTATCGATGAGAAGCGTCTGGAGATGACAGCTTCAAGAAAAAATACGAAAGTTACTTACATTCTAGTCTAGTAGGCAGTGTGTTGGCTTATTAGACGAAAGGCCAGGGTACGAATCAAAAACGAAAATACTTCTTCGGCGACTTCCTCTCCAGCAGATTTCTGGCAAATCTCTGAGAGTAAATAAAATTGCCATGAAAAGTTTCTCAAAAACATCTGTCGTTCGGACTCGACTTTAAACTGTAGGTCCCGCCACTCATGTTAAAATTAACTCACACAACATAAGTGGTGTGAAAAGCTAAGCGTAATCCTGACTGAAGGGTTGTAATTCCAATTATGTATGTATGTATGTACTTACATTGTGAAATGAAATGAAAATGTTTGCCTTCAGGAGAAGTATATGAAAAGATTTTGTAGTGGTCCTATCTTTCATTTAAGAGCTTGTATGGTAACATTATAATTTATGGACACTATCGGACTTCGAGAATGATACGTTCTATGTAAGCGATTCTAATCGAAATCACTGAAAATCTTATCGCTTCAGTTTAAACGAAGTATTTCATAGTGGAGCGGTATTATTAAGTGGCAACATACGAAAAATCTTGCTTTTAAATCATATTTCTCCCTCCAGAAATACCCTTTTCCACTAAAAACGCAGCATCAATTATAATAAAACTGTCACGTGTTCTTGTTTTACGCTTAATTTTTAAAGACTTTCATGCAGTGACCAAATAAATGTACTCGCGCTATATTTTAATAACCGAAATAACACTACCAGGCTAATAATGTTGTTTTAATAAAATTTTTTTGAACAATAAATTAGTTATTGCAACGCCATTAAATAACTGTATTTTGTGGAAGACTAGTTGTTATTATTATTGTTGTTGTTGTACATATTATGGCTAAATAAACATGTCCCGTGTAATGTAGTCGATATAATAATGATACATAAACACCGCAATGATCATAAAATTTATAGACCAACACATACACATGCAAATAAACATGAATGTTGTTTGTGTGTTGTAAATGTATTTGTTGTATACCTTTACAAAGATCTCTTTCATATACAGACACACTACACATATGTATGTATGTATGTATATATATGCAGCATACGATTACGATTACACACAATCACATGCATGTTTTGGTTGATTTGCAGTAACATGCCCATCATCTTGTAAACTAATATTTGCCTAATAAACGAGTTAATTAAAGCTGAATTATGGCCATGTTTTTAGTATGAACGTATTTTGTAAATCTATGTTCTATTTACACACGTGTATGTGCGTGTGTATGAGTATGTATATATTTGGGATACGTTATGCTGCTGCTATAAATACTATGAGTTACGCTGATTTATGAGCACCAAAGGATTAAGACTCAAAATGTACGACACGTAAAACATAAGCACGCAAAACAACAACTACAATAACAATAACAAACAACAACAAACAGGTCGTTCTAATAAACACACCTTTACAAAAACATACCTGATTTATGTAACTCCACATACGAAAAAAATTTCTTTTAAAATATTTAAAAAAAAAAAAATCGCTTGAAACTTGACAATTACAACAACCAAAAAAACTCAAAATTTTAAAGGAAATCCATTTGAATTATCAAAAAAAAAAATTATGGTTAGATTACACGTGATCGCACACCAAAAACCCTTTTTTATAATCAAAGTAATGTGTAAAGTCTTCATCTCAGAGATTCTTATTTATCTTCAACAATAACTATTGCGGACTTGTAGAAGGATTCGTGGCAGTTAATCTCTATTTTGTAAAAGTTCTTGACACCGCCTTTGAATTTGCCAAAGCTAAGAATGGTTAGAAGTTAATATAGGCCCAGTTACTATACGAGGACTAATAAGTTTTTATGTTAATAATACACAACTAACAAGCGCAACGCCATCAAGGCACAGCAATTTTCCTAATTGCAGCCTAACGTAAGTCCCTGCATGCGCATTTAATTAATAATCAAAGCCTACAGCAGCAAAGGCACATACCGAGGAACAAAATAAAAAATTAACATTTCATTAATTCTTATCAATTAATTTTAATTTCTTAATTAATTCCTAGCATTCAGTGGCTAAGGGGAAGGCCTGTATGCTCCACTAAAACGTTCCTTAGCGTTATATCTTCAGACATCTGAGTTTTAAAAACTTCTATTTCAAGCATGTTACTTAACTCGACAGAATTAATCCCTCGTATTGGCAGCACAAATCCTTTTCACCTATGAGCATTAATTCTCTTTAGCTCGAATCTAAAAAATAGAATTAGCCTAAAGCAAGGCGGCAGCAGGAATCATTGCTTGTTGTGCGCTACCATATAAAACAATTACTTTCCATATACACTTATGGTATCCATTTTTGAGAGACTTCGCTGCTATCTTGCTGGTCTGCGTTTATTGTATTCTACAGTCATTCATCGCTTAATAGCTATGCCAATATCTCAGTCACGTTTTAACCCCTATTTAAACCGGGAAGACAACATCGATATTTTGGGTAGCCCAGACGAATCTGGGTACTTCGCCCTCTTGGTAGAAGATCCAACCTTAGGCCAACCTGGAGATTATTTTTGCTCAGATGTTACTCTTCTTTACTAACATACCATTCCGAACTAAACGGTTTTCCACGATAAGAGGTAAGATAGTTCCTCTTGGGCGAATACCTTGTGGACTAACTACATAACTAGAAAACCGAGGAACCTAAAATATGTCAACCACCAATTCTATCTATTCTCTGAAGCGTTTTATTGCAATAAAGAGGATCCTCAACCAATCGGCAATATCCACTATTTAGATAGGGCTAGCCTTGAATCTGGCAGGCCGCTTAAACGGGTTCATCAGTTTCCCTTGAATTCAACTAGCGACCGTCATCATACATTCCACAACAAATTGGTGGTTCCTTTCAGCCTCACCCAACAAGTTTCTACTGAAACGAGTGACATTACATTCAATCCATGTACATAAATTCTGGTTGGAAAATTATTCTTTTCTAGATTCTCAACCGCGCCCGAAAACAATGACATGCAGACAGATGTTCTTTGTTTTAACCGTCTTTAAGTACCAACATCACTTGAGCCCTACCATGACTCCCGTAATACCATTGATGCTTATGTACACTGTCGTGTCTATAATTATTGAGAATTTTTATACCAATAGCTCTGCTAGACATGCAGATCTGTCGAACACATTTCTGGGCACAAAAAACTTACATCTAAATGAAGACGATTCTTTTGCCAGTGAAACCCTTCAATGGTTTTTTTCTAAAGAAGCTGTAGGGCTTTCACCATGATTGATCTTTTCGGTATTTCTGTTATGAAACCCAAAATCGGAAGTGGCGTTCAGGTTACTTCTTGAGCATTGAAGATTGACTCCAAGTGGCCGTTGCTTGTTATACCAGCAGTACTTCTTTTGTCAGTATGACCGATTCATCCACATTCCCTAAGATTTATTTGCGTTATTATGGAGCTCTTTCGTTGGTACCGGTGTCCAGTGTTCAATGTTTGCTGACATGTCTTATTAGCCCAGAATATATTGCCTTAAGATTCTCAGGTACTTGTTGATGAATATCTATAGCTTTGCTTGACGATGTCCGATACACACCAGGTTTCACTTCCGTAGCACAAAGTGATTTTACACATGCGTTGAATATTCTGAGCTTGGTTTGTCTGGTTTTTTTTATAAGCTTCGCCATATTAAACGTAGTCAATGTTTACGTTGTTTATTCTCATGCCATTAGTTTTCTTGGTCCAACATTACACGCTATTCGTTCTAAGTCCCCTTGCTTTATTTGCAGGTTGTAGACTTTGTACAAGGGTAGACAAAAATCATCCGTTTATTCCAAATCCTCGAGTTGGCGTGAGAGACTCCATGTTATTCCTCTTCTCTCAGTTCGCACAGTTCACTCTTTTGGGGTACTTTTTGTTTTTCCACTGCTTTTCAAGGTTTTCTTGAGATCAACGAACAGAAGGTCCAGGGAGGGTATGCCATTCAAGAGATTGTTCTTTTATAATGCGGAGAGCTTAGTCTAGGCAGGTGGTATTTAAAAGGAAAGCTGGCCATGCGTTTTATAAAGTTTCCTCTATCTTTTATGCCGGATTGTGATGTAGAGCCATAGAAGTTCATCCGTGGAAATTCCGAAGGATTTAATTCCAATTTTTTACTTAATTTAGGTCTTTACAACACACTGTTCAAAAGTGCAGTCAGTCATTTATTGGAAATTTCTTTTCTAAATATCTTCAAAGATATCTGATGTTTGTGTGGAGGTGTTACGAATTCTCTGATAACTTCACACAAAAACAAAAAAAAAATTAACTTTTTACGAAGCTTTTTCATCTTGAGAGTTAAATTTTTTCTATGAAATATTTCCAACAACAACCGTTTTGCTGATGATTTTCATGTGGGTGTGTGGTAATATTTTCTGCTCTCCTCTCTCTCATCTCCCTACATTTATGATCTGACTGAGAGAGAGAGAGTTAATTAACTCCTGTGATAGTAAAACCAGTGTTTCTTTTTCCAGTTTTTGCTTCTGTTGTCTTTGTGCTTTTTTTTACCCGCGCGTATGTATTTATGTGTGTGTGTGTGTGTGCATTAATGTCCTTGTTGTTGCTACTTTAGCTTCTTCGCTTAATGAGATACAAAACACATAAATTCTCCAAATGTGTCATGTATCGCACATTATGTTTTTGTTTTTGTTTCGCTTTTTTTTTTTAATTTTTTTGATAAGCCAAATAGAACTTTCGTGAACTTTGGGAAAGACATACAATACACATTCATATGAAGATATCACATTATGTATGTACGTATGGTTTGTATGTGTATTTCTTTTGGTGAATTTTATAAATTTTTGCTCCAAGGCGATGACGGCGTAATCAAATTTATTAAATAAAAAAATGTCCACAATAATTTGAAAAACAGTGAATTAAAAAATTGGAAATTAAAAGACAAACTCGAACATAAATTTTAACTTTCGAAGCCGGACTTATCTTTAAATTGATAAAGGAATAAAAGAAAAGCTGTTATACAATAATAAAAATGGATCCACTTAATAAATAATAAATCTAATATATCTAAATAATACGAAGTAATATTCGATATTGTTTTCATCATCACTGTTAGACTGTCACCGATAAAATTCTAAAATTCAACTGAAATGAAATGGGTTAGAGCAGTTTTTCCAAAAAAAATTTCAAACAATACCACCGGTAGAAAAACATAAAACAAAACCAAATGACGTAAATTCATTTGCTTAGAAGCAATATGACAAACAGATCAAGGTAACAAAATGACATTCAACGGTTGGGTTTGGCTTACAATATGTTTTGGAGTGTGAGAGGAAAGTATATTTTTGAAATGTTTGCTTTGAAAAAGGTAATCAAAGTTTAAGGAACACTGGAGTCAATGTCTAATTAAAGGCAAAAAAATCGATGTAAATAAGCTGATTTTACTCATGGTTTCAATTTTTTTTGAGAGAAGAGAGAGATAGAGGAAGAGAGTAAATTTTGTTGGGAACAATTCAGCTTGAATTGGTTTACAATTTTGAATTTTTTTTTTTCCGAAAACAATTTGAACAGTGCTGCCAGAATACTTCAATTTTATAAGAAAAATTTGATAGAAATTGATAAAAATAGTAAAACTAATACGTCGTTTAACAAACATATTTTCATATGGTAGCCTTGTTTTTTCCCAGAAACAATATTCGACAGTGGGTGAATCGTTTCAGAACAAACTCTTAAAAAACAGAAAAAAAAAAAAAAAGTAAATTTGTTTCAGAACAACAGAAACATTTTGTTCGCCAACTTACCATGGTTCAGCTTAAAGAGTATGAAGTTTTTTAAATAATCGCTTTTCAATTTTATCAGTTTCTTTAATATAGCACACAAGAGAGGAATGTTCATTTGTTATTCGCTTTGTTTATGCCCTTTGCGATAAAACAATAAGAATTACTTCACCATTGTTCTTGTAAGATCATTGTAACGGAGATCTTAAAAACGCAGGATTGGTTTACTTCACACCCAACGCGTCTTCACACAAGACTGACTGAACTTCTACTCCGCACTTTGCATGCTTTGCCCTGCTTTTATATAGCGATGTGAAACAGTCTGATGAGTCAACAACATAATTTAAACAACCCATATTTACCTTCCATACATGTTACTTGCTTGTTGTTTGTGTAGGTGTTTACGTTTGTCCCTGCTGTTGTTGTTGTTTGTTGTTTACTTGCTTATTCCTTTTCTTCGTTATACTGATGTTGTTTTTTTTTCCCGTTAATGAAGTAAACAAGCCGTTGTTTCTGTTTTCGTAGCTTTTGTTTAAAAAATTTTAAATGTTAAACGATGTTACACCCATTTCCATTTATCGTAACATACTATTTGTAGAACCCACATTTGTTAGCCAAAAGTTTCTTTGGTCGTCCAACTATTAGACTTCACTCATGCGCAGGCATTACGCTCCAATATTAAGCAAATTTTTTAAGGTTTTATGTCAGGTTTTATAATCAATGCTTGCTGCGTCCTTCTAAGCAGAATAATTTGATTTTTTTGCAATAACGTGGAACAAGTTCCCCCAATAGATACTTTCGGGAACGTTTAGGCTGACCTTATTAATGTTTCAGCACTACAGGGTACTACAGGGTATCACCAGAATTTCAAAAATATTTTCAATTCGCCTACGTTTTGTTAGATATGTGATTCTAAATCCTATTTACTCCAGCAAATCCCAGAACAATTTTTCGGTAATTATTTCGTTTTAGTCCCATTTTCCGATGTAGCAGTTTCAGACGGTATCAGTTAATATTATGTAGCACCCTACTTCATGAAATGGTAAGCCATTTAAATCTTTAAATTTAAATCTGAAATAAAACAAAAACGATTTGAAATTTAATCAAAATTTATTTATTGGTTACATGAAGCAGCAATTGTTCCGTTTAGGAATGGAATATTATTTCATTTCTTATGGTTGCTGCAGCTGGCCTCACAGTACTTCATTCGATCGGCGCTAATTTTCATGGACGCTTTTGAGTATGTGCTCGTATCTCATGCTGGCTCTGGTTTTGTCGCGCATAACTCTGTTTTTTAAAGTGCCCTCCACAGAATAGTACAACGGCCTTATTAAGCGGATATCAAACGTTTGACGCAATAACGCAATGGCATAGATGTAATGGTAAGTTGCACTATGCTGCCAAGAACTAAAATCGTTCAGCATTAAAACAATGAAGTGCGAATAAAAAAAAAAATCGGTTATCCCGGTTGCGATAGGTGTCTCCCATTGGACGGTAAATGTCTGTGCAGCCGTCCCCATTTTTAAAGAAATATGGCCCAATGAATGCCTCTGCATCAAACAGTTACTCGTAATGGGTGCATTGACTTATATATAGACCAAACGTGTGGAGTTTCTAACCCTGAATATGAAACTTTTTCTTATTAACGTACCAACAAAAAAATGAAAAGCGACTTCATCAGAAAGATGATTTTTTTTGGAAAATCCGGTAATCATTGCTGGCAGTTTCTCGTTAGCTCCACCTAGCGAAGCCGACTACAAAAGAGGAAAACTGTTCAAACAATTTGAACTTTTATTGAGAACCTTTCGAAAACGTTGACTAAAGTGGTATGTGAAATGTTCAATTCTTGAGAATGATGACCGAGTTGATGTCTCAACACAGCCTCTCAGCCACAGCTTCGATATTTCGGGTATACGCACTGTAACGAGGCACGCTCAATGTCTTGGCACATCAACAATGAAAACGTTTCCAAAAGAACTTTTAGGAATAAACTTGCGTATAACGGGAAACTATTCGATCATTCGACATTTTCGTGCAATTTCCAAATATTTTCTTTGTTTTGGACATAAAAATTCCTATAAATCCCCAACATGCTCAGCTAAATCCGATCCCATTACGTTCAAGTGAGATAATATCAGCTGAAATCCTATGTTACAGAATAGAATGACTGTAAGTATTGCCAGATTTCAAAATAACCGATGGTTCAAATGTTAATCGATAGGCTCGCCCACGCCGTTACATCGCTTTCCTAAAGACAAGCTTTTCTAAAAAAAGATTGTTGTGTTTTGTTATGCATTTACGTGTGGACAATTATGGTTTCAAAGACAATGTTTGATAAAATTAATTTTTCTTCTACCAAAACTAACTTATCCTTTATACAACTGTCCCGGAGCTATATTCTTGTCCGTTTTCTGATATAATCACTATTTTCCTCTTCAATTTTCGATGTGATGGTGATTTATTCTTTCTAAATTATTTTCCTTCTTAAAAGAGCGTATATCAGTTGAATGTTACGACTAATACAGCTCCTAGTCAATACCTGCAAGCCCAGAACATACTGAAAATAACAAAGAACAACCACAACAACAGAGAGCCACAACTCAAAAAACCAACTTATTTTTACTATTTCAGCGCAACGCTCTTCATATCACTTCAACATTTTTGAAACTCTCATCACAACCTACCAAGTGTCTCCGCCACAATTCTTTTTACTCCAATAAAAGTTATGCTCTTGTTCTTCTCTCAAATAATAAACAGATTTTCATTAGCAAATCCGATTATTTTCTTGCTCGGTATAAATCAACCGGACACTTTATGTGTTAGAATGTTGGAAAAGAAAACATATCACACATGCAGCCATCCTTGACATGTTTTACGAAAACTTTATTTCTTTCCTTTCTTTTCCTTTCCTTTCCTTTATTTTCTCGTTCATCTTGTATGCTTTTTGCTTGTCTTACTTTTCAAACACTGAACACTGAACACTGAACAGATCCCTAAGCGGGCCATTATTAGGAGCATATATCTCCCGAAGTATGGGATTGTAAAACCATAAACAATCCTACACAGTACAACACACCACACAACGTAACACTTCACATCATCATACATACTCGACTTCAATTATTTATTTTTATACGATATTGTGCTGTTGTCTCCTTATGGTGCAAGTACTTCTCATTGCTGTGAATGTAACTGTGCATAGGTGTGTGAGAGTGTGTGGATATGTGTCTGTTATCTACTCCTATAACTTTAACATTTTCTAAGGTTGTGATGTGTTTTGCTATTGTTGTTGTTGTTATCCTTGAAAATAAAAACCAAAAAGAAGAAGAAAAAAAAACGAACGAAATCATGAAAAAGTTTCAAGCAAGTGTGGGCGGTAAAGAGAGAACAAAGTGAAGTGAATTGAAATGAAATGAAGAAATGAAGAAATGAATGAAGGGAGTGTGCTTATGAGTGGAGAGACATACATACAGCAACAGCAACAGCAACAGCAAACCAAAGATGGATGTGATATGTAAACGTACCGACAAAACAATGATGATGCATGGCATGGTATGGCGCGCGCATAAACTTGGGGCGGCAAAAACAATACTTGCAACGCAAACACTTAGAGACTTACAGAAGCCCACCAACTGCACATGTTTTTCAAAATGATGAATCCTTTCTTTCTTTCTATTTTTGCCCTCCTGCAAATGGGGTTTTTTGTTTTTGTTTTTTGTTTTTCATACACTTGATGCAGCACCATATATTTATGCTCGTCCATGTCATGATAAGTGTTATGGTTGCTTCTGCAGAAGCAAATTTTATGTGGAAGAAAAAATACGAAAATAGTTGCAACACCACGTGCAACATACAACAAAACATACAATAAACTACTGACAAATGTTAAAGAATATTGTTGTTATAATTTCTATATTATTTTAGTCTCCCGTAAAAACTTTTCTTCTTCCTCTGACTTCCTTCTCACCACTACAGCATGCCTCGTCACTACGATAATTACAATCACATACCAGTACTATGGAACAGGCCATAAGAAAATACAAACCAGGCACAGTGGTAAGAAAAGAAAAAAAAGAAGAAACAAGAAGTACGAATGCTTACAATCGACAGTCCTTTGTAATCAAACTCCTAAAGACATAGAGGTCTAGCGTATGTTAGCTCTGCTAGTTTTAATTCTAATGCACGTGATAGTGAAGACCAAAGCTTTAGAATCTATGGTTAGGTTTGCTGGGGGAGAAAACCCATTAGGGCCCATTAGGGGGCATAGGAAAATTATTGGCAGACAGCTTCCTCCTTAACTGTCCTATGGACAGAATCAGTGAACTCTATTACTCTGATAAATGCTTTACTCTGCGACTTAGTATTGAAAATGAATGCAATAATCTGGAAGCTGTATACTCTTTTAAAAGTGGGACTATTTTGTGGCCTGAACTTAGAGCAGAAATAAAATAAAATATTCCACGACATTTACAGCGGATAACTTCCAAGCGAACATCTATGCCATCGAACGATATGCTCAATTTAACTTCGAGAAAAGGTACAAAAGACAAGAGACCAACATTCTAGCGCTGGGCTCTTAAGAGGTTAAATTAAATTGATAGGCCTTTCTGTTAAGCGGAAGCGAATGCTTGGAGGTACGATAAAGAGAGGCAAAGAGACGATCAAAACTTTTGTTGGGAAATTGCAATAAAAGGAGATCAAAGCTATGCATCAGACTATGCAGAAAAACCTGAGATTGGTAACCGATCTTTTGACAGGGCACTGTATGCGCAGAGTACACTTATTCAGACTGAAGGTTGTCTCGAGCGCAACATGTAGGTTCTCTGACGATAGAATGAATCATCTGAAAATTCCATGAAATTTTGTAGGGCTTTAACGAAATGCCTGCGCTCATATCAAGTATTAGGCAGGGAATTGTCAGTGCTGACATCGAACATCATATTGAATTTTTTCAAGGCAATAGGCTAGAAGCAGACATTGTAGGAATATTCAATAAAGTTTGAGTGGAGTACAATAGATCATGTGGTGTGCTTGGAAAAGTAGAGACAAGATGCTTAGAATCTTAGGAAATGACCTCTAATAGGCTGAATTTGCTTTATTCGGAAAAGATGCAACTCATATGGAAAACAAAAGTATTTCTAGCGTATAATTTTAATCAGACTTGCCAGCAACAGTAATGTATTATGCTTCGACTGTAAACCTGAAATAAATCTAGGAGCACTTGTCTTACGAGTGTTTATACTTCAAACAATGCCGGACATGGAAAATTATAAAATCACATGAGGCAACTGCATCAATTGGCACAGTTCTCTTTAGTATTTGGACAACAAACGTATGAACAAACGTAGCTACCGATTAGAACAGTTGCTCAAGGAAATAAAGATTGGAATCTGAATAGGAAACTGAAAACACAGAGGCTGAAAGATGATGAAAGAGCGGGCAATATCACATAAAGTCAATACGTAATGAGTGTATACGATATTGGGAGAAAATACGGGCTAGATTAGTTTTTGTTTTTTTTAATTTTTCAAATCTGACCAGGAACATTTTAATTTGTTTTGCTGATCTACTGACCGTACAAAATTTTACTTTGATTTTTAAAACATGGATGGTCCTCTGTAATATTGCCACTCTGACTTTACGTACGAAACCACTTGTAGTGAATATCGTCTTCAATTTCAGAACAATACTTGTTGGTCAATGTAATTTTCCCGGAATTCTCATGACTTACTATACAACACAGGCAACCATCTATTCCATTAATCACGCCGATATCCTCCATGTTCATGGATGAGAGGGAATGGTGACCTGATGTGTCAATTAAACTGCATATTTTCCAATTGTTGCAGCATGAGAAAAACGTAGTTTCGCGATTCGAGCACTTATTGATCGTTTTCGCAACAATTTTATTCAAAGCCGTCAACAAGACGTATATACCAAGAAGTCAAAGAGATTATTGCTGCTTTAGCGCAAAGTTTTGAAGAAGATGGCGAAATGTTGCAAAATTTTCCAGATTCTAAGGTGGGCGAAGACGAGCTTTTTTGTCACAGAAATTAGTTTAGTAATGAAGCTTTTTTCTGGCTTAAATGGCTAGGTCAACAAGCAAACGTATTCTTAGCGAAGACAATACTCGTTAACGACTCACCATTACTTACTTACTTAATTGGTCATTACGTTACCAGGATTAAGACCGAGCTTCTTACATCACTTATGTTGAGTGCGTTAATAAGTTACGGGACCTACAGTTTAAAGACGACTCCGAACGACAGATCTTTGAGAAGCTTTCCAAGGCAATTTTATTTACTCTCTGAGTTTTGCCAGAAATCTGCTGAGAAGAAATATTTTTCCATGTTTCGATATGTTGGAGACGTTTGACCTTGGATTTGAACTGTGGCCTCACGTCTAATAAGCCAATACATCACCCATTAGACTACGACGACTTCAAATCACCATTAAATCTATTAAAACTTACAGTTTATGGGGTGGTTACGTGAACAGTTTTTATTTCTTTCGAAACGTAAAAGGAGCCGCGGTTAATGGTGAGCACTATCAAGTTATGTAAGTGTGCGTCTTAATTTTATTTAATTTTTAGGAGATTCTTCTTAAATCCTCAAGACCTTATCAGTGTTTACATGTTCCACTTATAATTTCTATAGAAATTCCACACATTTTTCAAAAGAATTCTTCTTGTTGTCAATAGGAACTGAGAAAAAAAAACAATCTTGTTTACTTTTCTCTCACACTATTTCAAATCAAATCTACTGTACAGTGTGTCGTCATCATGATTATGATGATCACCAAACATTACTCATACGCCCAGTCGGTCGTCATTGCCATATGAAATATGTTTGTGCCTGTTAGTAGGAACCGTTGTTTATATGAGCATGTCGTCTCTTGTTCTCTCTATCTCTCTCTGTTAGTACAATATATAAAGCACTAATACACTGACATGTGTGCCACAACCACCACCACCACTATCACCATCACTTTGCTCACACTTTACTTTAAACAGACACCTACACAATGAGACCAACAAATACAAACAAACATTTATATGCTGCTGCTCAAAAAGAAATCAAACAAAAAAGAAAAAAGAGAAAAACACGAATATAGTCGTATATACATATAGAAAAACAAAAACAAAAACAACAACAGCAACAATAATAGTAAAAGAGACGAACAAACTTCCAGTAGAACATCCTGCTCGAATCTTGTCTACAATAAATCAAATTTTATTACACTTTTCTTTATTCATGCCATTGGATACGTTGGATGTATTGTATTTATGAGAATAACTCTCTCTCTGTGTGTGTGTGTGTATGATTTATATGTACATACACATACATACATACATACATACATATAAATATTCTTTATATAAATATACATTGTAATTCGCTCCTCACCTCACCTCTCTCACTTTCTCTCTTCATGTTGCACCCTCCGTTATTCTTGTTCGATTCGTTTTTTTTTGTACTTTTTCACTCACATAAATAATACGATATAATATATGCATGTGTGTGTGCGAGTAGAGGGATGTGTAATTAGTGCT
This sequence comes from Sarcophaga bullata, assembly GCA_005959815.1. Classification (NCBI taxonomy): domain Eukaryota; kingdom Metazoa; phylum Arthropoda; class Insecta; order Diptera; family Sarcophagidae; genus Sarcophaga; species Sarcophaga bullata. The sequence goes on along the minus strand of QOCX01001718.1, from coordinate 2,819 downwards.
CTTTTTTGAAATTCTGAAGAAAACAACATTAACTCAAAACAACAATAACAACAACAACAACTAGCAACCCACTCTGAAAAACCAGGGGAAGTAAAACAAACGAAAAACTATTTTAAATAAATTTCTTATGATTACGAGAACGAACGAAACTTTTGTAAAGGTAAACATATGGATGGACGGATTTATTCCAAATAAAATACAAGGCAGAGTAAGACCAAAAAAACAAGTGTGTATGTGTATGTGAGTTGTGTTTAATTTTATTTCTTATTTTTTTGGCATGCAAATATCCTTTGTATGAATGTCCGATAACCTCTGCAATGTTTCTGTGATACTCCCTGCAGTTATGCGAATAAAAAAATTTTTTAAATTCGTTGCATAAATTAATATCAACGGCATTAAATTAAAATTAACGATTCTTTTGTATTTAAAAAAAAATTCAAAAGGATTACACGTCGTTGCTGGAGGTAAATTTCATTTCCTAAAGCTAACCCTAGCTATTGTGAGGTTTCTGATTGAAGAGCGGACACTACTATTTTAGGTAGGTAGTCGGCACTTAAACACACATAGTGGTCCATTGTGATGCAACAATTTAAGTTTAGTCCTTATCTGATCGCATTCCATAAAGCTTATCGACAAAGTTAGTCAGCGCGGGCGGGCTGCACAACTACTATTGTGTGAATCGTTAAAAATTATTGTCATGTTTAAGCGAGGAATCGTTAAAATCCAAGAATACGAGATTCGTATATAACAGAAGACAAAAATTTTTTTTTCATTTTCCCAATTCTCACAATAATAAGCGTTTACCAAGTCTCTCGCACAGGCACATTATTGCCAGCAATATTCACGTACGTAATTGATCATTACAACCCGCTTTAGTAGTTTCTCACACTACTTATGTTGTGTGCGTTAATTTTTTCTTTATACATGAGTGGCAGAACCTACAGTTTAAAGTCGACTCATGGCAATTTTATTTACTCTCAGAGTTCTTGCCAGAAATTTGCTGAGAAATAATCGCCAAGAAATATTTTTCAAATTTTCGTTTGGATGTCTGACCGGAGATTTGAACCGAGGACCCAGGTCAAATAAACAACAACCACTACCTACTTGACCACGGCGACTTCTCTCACATATTCAACATTCTTTTAAATCTCGCGTTGAACCCTATACTCGTAGAGCCTATTCTAATGAGTCTGTAACTCGTAAGGTAATCTCTTCTTTTGTTGTAGTCTGCTCAGTTAAACCAATTGTCCTTTTTTGAACCCTTAGATCTGGTAACTCATGACCATCTTAATCTTAGGCAGGTTTTCTTGTTTTGAAATTGTGTGTATGCCACCACGCTATGCCTACAGAAATCAATCGTGTTGATGCCCATCTTTCTTTCTTTAAATTGTCTTACTACTCCGTCTCTTCTAGCTCCTGTGGCAAATCAAAATGACAGGAACTGACAAGCATACTATTATCGAAACTAAGGGTCCTTATCTCATAGAATTCCTTCAATTAACGCTTGCCATTAATAGTCCTGCTTGTTGGTTTGGAAGGTTGTTTGTATTTCCTCTCCGTATCTTACTAAGTCGGAAAATCTTGAACTGAACGTCAGCCTCAGTAGTTTTCCTTTAGAATAGAAAACTCCCCAATTATGCCAGCCACTGCCGACTACAAGACACAGTCACTTAACTGACTGGATTACCAGTCTGTTTTATGCAACTCCAACCCAAGGCATTATTTAACTACATTCAACTTACTCCCGTCTGATCTTTATTAAATCAGAGGGTTGAGTTGGGGCAGTAAGATTTAAGACTGTTAAAACCGGGCCCTACCTTGGCTATAGATATGGAACATTCATGTCGATTATATGGTTTCTTTATGACTTTTGAGTGTAGACAGGCTTTTATACCGATGGCTACAAGCATGCGGCGACAGAGTGTTTGACCATGCAGAATTTTGGAGAAAATGGGGCATTTTAAAAAATGTTGTAGGGTTCGGTATTTTCCTTGAAATACTCTTGATTTTCTCATATTTCAACTAGTTCCATAACAAACATATTTTCAATGTCCATCCTTATCATGAATGCCGAGGATTTCTCAGAGAAACTTTGTACAGCATTTAAGATAATTTTTATATGCGTTCTGGGACGATTATCATTGGAAATTGTGGCATGTTAAAGGAGTGTAAGTATTTCGATTGACTCAGATAAATTTGATTATTAATTCACTCGATTTACAGAAAAAAGAGTTACGTTGGTAAGAGAAGTTACGTTCAATATTCTTAGACATATGGATAAAGCAAAAATCCCGCCATTAAATTTGACGGGAGGGCATTTTTATTATTTTATGTGTGAGCAGGCCAATACAATTTGTTGTCACTGGGCAAACTCATTTAATCGTTAAATAAATTAATCTAAGGCCAACATGCAGGACGACGCCCCCTACTCCTGGTACAAACCACGTATCCTGCTACACTACTGCAGCTTCACTGCAACTAAGAAATTTTGTCTTGACTGCACTAGACGGATTGGTTGTAGATTTCGAAAGCTATGTTAATATCTTATCTGCGGATATTTTGAAAAACCTTTGTCTAGGAGCGATAATGTAGAAAATCTTTGGACTAATTTATATTCACACATAACATAATTGGCCACTACAACCCTTTCTACTTCCTAGCTTCTCACACCACTTACGTTGTGTGTGTTAATTTCATACATGAGTGGTGGGACCTATACTTTAAAGTCGACTCCGAACCACAGATTTTTGAGAAACTTTTCATGTCAAAATTTTACTAACTCTCAGAGTTTTTGCCAGAAATCTGCTGGGAGGAAGTAG
>QOCX01001717.1:15130-29370 GCA_005959815.1 Sarcophaga bullata | reverse complement strand
GTCTTTTACCAAATGCGGGACAGTCATTAAGTACAGGTTTTATCGTCTTCAAATACCCTGCAAAAGCTCAGTTAAGATCACTTTCACCAATCTGGCAGCTCAATAATCCATAAGAAACAAAGTTATTGAGCTCCAGCAGCAAGATTGTTTAACCATCATCGATAGATGGGCAAAAACTTATCCGCCCCTGAATTTCTAAGGTATTCAACCGTCTTCTATCAAGAGCGGTACAGTTATTGAGAAGAGCTTTTATCGTCTTCAATTACCCTGCAAAAGTACGGCTGAGATCACTTTCACCACCCTGGCAGCATAGTATACTATAAAAAACAAAGTTATTAAGATTGTTCAGCCACCGCCGATAGAAGAGCAAAAACTTCTCCACATGCCTTAGAAAATTCCGACTAAGATCTACGTCAGTTGTTGCAGATGGCCGCTTAGCCTAGCAATGAGGTTAACTCGAGAGAATAAAGCTGTCTGAGCAAGCTTTATCAGACAGAGGATGGAAAATGGTAATACTACCTGGAAGCCATGGCACCATACGAGTACTTAACCTCCATAACGTTGACTCGTTATTACTATGTACTCTCTGGGCAAACAGTATATCAGAAATTTAGGCCTTCACAACCCTAACCTCATTTGCTTACAAGAGAGCATTGAAGTTTATACATCGTATATTAAATAACTTGAGTATTTATTATCCTAGCTTTCCAATCTCGATTATCTCGTTACTTACGAAGTTTATCTTCAATTTTTTTTGATATTTAGCTCATTACTGATGACCAATACTTAGCTTAACAAAAATAGTCTTTAATTTTTCTTTTTTGCTTTCCACTTTTTTTATTGATTTTTTTTCGAATTTTTTTTTAGTATTGTTGTTGTATTTTTATAAAATAATTATTTTAAATTTAACAATTAATTCAATGCTTCTTAAATTTCTGCGCTTTTCCTTGTGCACTGTTAAAGTTCAGCATAACGGTACCGGTCTTAACGCTGCCAAATTTTGGAGCCATAATGCCGCCTTTATTATGATGCTTTTTACCAGCCTCTACCATTAAATGATTCGCACTAAATATTGTTAATATTACAAGAAATATTAACAACAAATAAGAAAATTTCATTTTAACTCTGTTGCCACTGGTTAAAGTTGAAAATTAAAACTGAAGAGAACGCATCAGATATGCTTTTATAGACACACATCTTAACATACAGCAAATATGAGATTACATTGCTGGTTGCTATTTCATAAACATTTAAAATATATTACACACGTGTTTTGTTTATATACGCTCATAATTGTTGGGAATATTACAAAAGCAAAACAGATAAATGGGTTGCAATAATGGGTCGTCGAAAGATTTTCTTTAAAAGAAATCAACAAGCAATCAAGCTGGGCAATATGTTCACTTCTTTTTTTATTTATTTTTTCTTTATGAACCACTAGTCTGGAGATGAGGCACTTGTCATGTAAAACAGAGTTGGTAAATAAAATCAATTTTATTTCAATAACAACGTCAAACACTAGCAGTCCAATGGTATTTGAAATTCAAAAATCAGTCAAATTTAGGTGTTCCCATTAGATCTAACATCGAACGAAGTAAACCGAGTGTAATGAAGTAATATTACGGAGAGGGTTTCATCAGTGCATCAGCAGTAGTTTCAAGGTTGCATTTCAAATGGTCCTCTTCGTTAGGTAAACAATTTTATCTTGAACTAATAGGCACTCGTCTCCCACTAACGCAAAAAAAGACATTAAAGACATGCTGTCGTTGATATCAAAGTAGTCTAGCAGACAGTGTGGTGGCTTATTAGACGTAAGGCCAAACTTCAAACGCCAGTCATTGGCCATTCTGACTTAATTTGCCATTAACAACCCGATTAACGGATTTCGGCCTGCCGCAACACATCCTTTCAAGCGCTTCTGCTTCTTTCGCACCTTCACCAGTTGGTCACACCAATCTATGACAGGGCTTCTTCGATTTGGTCCTTCCAACGGATACAAGGTCGTCGTCTTCGCCGACTTCCGTAGATCCCAGCATCAAATAAGTTTCGCCGATGCATACTCCTCCATTCGAACGACATGGCCGAGCCACCACAGCCGCTGGATATTAACACGCTACACAACGTCTATGTCGTTGAGGTGCTCATATAGCTCACTGTTGCATCGAATACGGAAATTATCGCCAACTTGCACTGGACCGAAGACATTATGTAGGATTTTTCTCTCGAATACTTTCAAGGCTGATGCATCAGTGCGTAATAGAGTCAATGCCACTGTGCCATAAAGAAGCACGTTGGAGTATTAGTTTAGTCGTGCGAGATAGATCTCTGTTACTTAATTGCCTATTGAGACCATAGGAGCACCAGATGGCAAAAGTGATCCTGCGCTTGATCTTCAGATAGACATCATTTTTGGTGATAACGGCGGAGCCAGATCAAAAAAAAAATTCCTTGACTATATCAAAAGTATAATTATCGGCCGTAATCTAAGAATCAATAGGCCGCACGCCTCTACTTGTCAATAAAATATACTTTGTTTTGCCCTCATTTACTGCCAGACCGATCTTAGTAGACTCCCGTTCGATAGCACTGAAGGCAATAGTAAAATTTAGCTTGATAAGCCCCAGGTCATACATACATCTCCAACAAAACAAAATACAACAAAATATTTCTTCGGTGACTTCCTCTCAGCAGATTTCTGGCAAAAACTCTGAAAGAGAATAAAATTGCAATGACAAGTTTCTCACAAGTCTGGCGATAAACTTCAGGTTTCGCCACTCTTATATAAAACTGGCATACACTACATGGTATGTGGTATGGAAAAATATGTTTTAATCCTGACTAAAGGATCATAAGTGGTGTGGAAAGCTAGGTAGTAATCCTAATTAAAGGATTGTAATGATCAAATATGTCATTATGATCGAAATCCAAATAATTGATCATATTTAATGAAAAAAAGAGTATCAATTAGTCAAGTTTACCTATTTCAATACAATTCTCTCTCATTTCTAAAATTTATAAAACATTTGATCCACAGTGCTAACAGTGTTTAACAAAAGCAGGACTTATTGTAATAAAAAATTCCGACTTAATTTTCGTAATTTTAATTGAATTTTTTTTTTGTATTTTTTTTTTTTTATTGAATAATTTTTATTTCATCAAGTCCAAATCAAGTCCAAAATGTATTAACTTTATCCCAATTCGTTTGCAGTTAACAGCCATAATTAACAGCTTTTCTTGCCATAGGATTTACCGCCACCATAAGATTTACCGCCTCCGGATCTTCCATAGCCACCCTTTTTAGTAGCCTCAGCCAACATTTTATTAGTCCCGAAAATGGACAATATGACAAATAGTACAGCAAACACCAACAACAAACAAGAGTTTTTCATTTTAATTCTAATGCAACTGTTTATAGTTCCAAATTAATACTGATTACATGAACTCATCCAGAAATGCATTTTATAGTGTTACACCGGATATCAGTTACATCTCTGTCCGGCCGCCTTAACATTTGGAATATTTTTACAAATGTTTACATGTGATGTTAATAAGTGAGGAAGATTTCAGAGAATTTAATTTAACTAGAGATTTAATTGTTGCACAAGATTTTTTTTTTAAATTTAAAACAATTAGGTCGGCTATGGGGCACTGTAAAGGGTAAACTAAAGTTTGACACAAAATTTTAAATGCTGTTGCAAAGTGTAAACTATAGTTTGACAGTAATTTTAAATGGTATTGCAAATCATGTAGGAATTAGATCTCACACCCAAGCATTCCAGGTTCGAATACCGCTGAAAACATCTAATTTGTCATCGTAGTTTTACAAATTATAAAACGTTAAGATTAAAAATCCATCTTGAAATCCTTTGACCGCACAAGAGGACAACATCAATAATAAAAATCATAGAGAGTTAAGGCATTACCAATTTCTTTTCTATTTCAGTTCCGGCAAAAAATGGTTAGATATTAACGATGTAGCGTAGGGTGACTTATCAAAGCTTAACAGAATACATCAGTAATAAATTGTTGATCGAAAAAAAACACATTTATTGGATGTCACACAATAGTTATTGACATGATGAATTTAATGAATTCAGTCAAGTACAGTGAAATCTCTGCAGTAAAAACTAAAGAAGTATTTGAACATAAGGTCGCACTAGATTGGATCACCTACTATCGTACGCAGGATACGCGGAGTCAATATCTTTTACACTTTAACACGATTTCTGACCGTCTAATGTTAGCTGCTATCAATTCACGTTTAGAGGTTAAACAAAGCTATGCTTCAACTGATTTAGACAACGATACGTCAAAAGTCGAATTTTACTCTCAATGGCACACACGTAAGTAAATAATTGAAAGTACGAAAGCAAAAGTAGGTGGCCGACTATTCAAATATTCAAACAATTATTAGCAGAATACGACTCGGAACAATACGCAAGGGTTTCTGCATACTACATCGGCAAAAATTTTTTCAGAAAAACTTAGGTGAGATTTGAGACGGTCGAAGGCGAATAAACAGATTTGTTTCAGTGCGTTCAAGTGGTCCTTGAACGGTAAGGTTAGGTCCTACTTAGCCCAGAGGTAAATTATTTCATAAAAACGAATGTGAATTTCAAATGGTCGAAGGCGAATAAACAGATTTGTTGCAATGCGTTCAAGTGGTCCTTGAACGGTAAGGTTAGCTCCTACTTAGGTCAGAACTCTCATGTGACGTCATTAATTAATATTCAACCTTACAAGCCCGTCTCTTATTAATGAAACAACATTTGTTTTAAAGAGTTCAGTCAAAGAGGGCAGAAAGTGAAAGTTGAAGTAGTTTCATCTCTTCGTGCCTACACTGACACAGGAGATAAAAAATAGCCTCTTCTCCTTCTCCTCAGATCCACGCTATAGAAGATATTGAAGGTAAGTATCAAGCATATCGGCATGCTTTCCATTAACACTGTCAAATAAAAACCACAATAGTGTGGTGAATGAGACCAAGCGAATTAGGAACTGAAGACAATCCGTTTAGCATAACCTATCAACTCTGTGTGTACAATATCTTCGTGCTGTCTATGAAATTGAGTATCGGAAAATACACAGTTTAACTGAAGCAAGTGAACCGTGTTTAAACATGATGGGAAGCTTCTTTTCAGCCTTTTCGGGATTGTCAGCGTATGCAAACCCAAAACTTAAATAAGAGTTAATGGGGGATAGGCAGATAGAATTAGCTCGACTCCATATAAAGCACTTGTTTTCATTAAACTTCTGATGCTGCTACATAACATAACAACAATTGGCCATTACAACCCTTCAGTCAGGATTACGGCCTAGCTTCTCATACCACTTATGTTGTGTGTGTTAATTTTATATGAGTGGCGGCAGCTACAGTTTAAAGTCGACTCCGAACGACAGATTTTTGAGAAACTTTTCATGGCAAAATTTTTTATTTACTTTCAGAAATCTGTTGATAGGAAGCCGCCGAAGAAATATTTTTTTCATATTTCGTTTTTGATGTCTGACCGGGGATTCGAACCGTGGCCTTTCGTCTAATAAGCCAACACACTCTCTACTAGACTACGGTGACTTTTGCTGCTGCTAACTTTTGATTTTTTTGTAGCAATTACAGGCTTGTTCAGTACGTCAAGTCCTAAGCCCTCATTCTTTTCCACACACCTCACACTGTTTTCATTAAACTGTTATTCAAACGTGTACCTTTATGATTAAACCTCATTCAGTTTTTGATTGACAATATTGGGGTTTTCCAAATGTCAAGGGAAACACATTCATTGGCATTATCTTCGAACATCTTAATGAGCACTATTTAAAAATAATTTCATCAATTATTTCCTGTTTTTTAAATCTTATGATATTTTGTTAATAAAAACTTTATTAACTAAATAGTTAAACTTAGTAAATTAATTTAAAAACAAATTTAATTTGTTTTGGGAAAATGCAACATGAAATGTTAAAAACAGATTCCATGCAGCCCATGATGGGTCTTTCTTTCTTCAAATAACTGATCATATTTAATAACATAAAGGATAATATTTAGTCAAGTTTACCTATTTCAATACAATTCTCTCCGATTTATAAAATTTATAAAACATTTGATCCACCAAGCTAACAGTGTTTAACAAAAGCAGAACTTGTAGTAAAAAAATTGCCACTAAATTTTTGACATTTTAATTGAAATTCATTTCTCATGAACTCTTTTTTATTAAAAAATTTTATTTGTTTTATCAATGAATTTCTTTAATTAACAAATTTTTCCCCTTTTCACTTAACAATCATTAACCCTTCTTGCCGCCAGATTTACCGCCACCGCCAGATTTACCGCCTCCAGATTTTCCACCGCCTTTTTTAGTAGCCTCCACCAGCATATTATTGGCACCGAAAATCGATAATATTACAACAAATGCCAACAACAAATAGGAAAATTCATTTTAACTTTGTTGCAACTGTTTACAATTCAATATCATACGGATTAGTGATCTCATCTAGATAGTCCTTTTATAGTTACCCCAGCTATCAGTTACATCTCTGTCAGCCTTAACATTCTTAACGCTTTTTTTAATGTGTTTAATGATGCTAATAATTGGACAATATTTTACGATGAAAATATTGTTGAAAAAATGTTAATTTGGATGGATTTAATTGTTAGAAAATTTTTTGTAAAAACACAAACCAAACAATAACATTGGCTATGGGGAACGGTACGGAATAAACACAACATTTCCATCAGGTATGCATGCATTTGACCTTAATAGAATATTACATTGTATTACAGCGGTAACGTAGTATATAGTGGTTTAAGAGCTTGACTTCAATTTCAAGCATCTCAGACACTAATACAATCGAAGGTAAACAAAATTTGTCAGAAATGGGACTTCGGAATCGACACACCACATAACTCCTATAATCCATCCAAAGTTTACACCAGAGAACGACAATACAATAAAAAAACTGGCACTGCCTGTCTTTATTTTCGAAGAAGATTTTTATGTAATAACATCCGAAAGGTCAGAGTTCATAAAACACAATACATGTCTTATTAAAGTACCACATATAAACTATTTAGTGTAGGGTGACCTATCCATGAGCAACTAAGCAACTACGTCAGTAGCGAATAGTTAATTGAAGGCCCAATTTCGGAAAAAAAAATAAAACAATGGTTATTGACTTTTCTATGCATGAATTTAATCGCATGAATACAGTCATGTACGGTCGAATAGATACAGTAAAAAGTTATTCGATGGTTACTCTCATATAGATTCCAGGGTTCGGGAATATTGAAGGTAAACGTTGGTACAACAGAAAATTTGAATGAATTTATCCGTGGGATGGGCATTTCTTTGCAGAGAGGCAAATAAATAATTTCACACAAAACTTTATTCATTTGTAACACGAACATGGAATAATGAAATCTTTTGTCCAGAGACCAGACAAATCGAACTCGCTATGGATATGTGCATAACAAAATATTGCTTAAAGCCTAATCAGACAACATTTCAGTACTCAGAGAGTAATACTAACATCTGTGAGTGCAGACCGTAGGCTGTTAGTACGTCATAATAACTACTCCAGAAGCTAGAGTGACAAGCAAGAAGGTGGCGGGATATAAATTCCGTATGCATTACATAGCGGCCTTAGCGATCCCCAAAAGTTAAAGTTCGCTTGCAACTAAATAACAAGCCATCTTGCTGATCAAACATAACATAAGACGAGCAAAGTGATAATCTTTAGTTGCTCAAACGCAATGCCAGCTATATCAGGGGAATAAGACTAGAAAATATACAGACTTGACGAGGGTCTTATATACACAATTGATAAATAACCTCCTTCATGCAGGCCATAAAACAGAAGTTGTGCTCAACGATGAAGATTCAAAATCCTTAGAGGCCATCAAATGTCTGAACAAAATGTTTGACGATCGTTTTAGCTTTAAGAACCATGCGAACTATGCTTATAAGAAAGCTTTAATGATACAAATGATGACAGATTTTCCAGGACCAAAGATAGGAAGAGATTATTATTGTCTGTTACTGTACATTAGAGATGGCTAGATAGAGCACGCTTGACTGAGATAATATTGTACAGTATATGGTGTTCGCTTTAAGCCTTTTTACCGATTGCCAATTATAAGTTCATATCGATAATATTTCTTGCAAAAGTTTCTGATACAATCAGATGTCCTAAGTGAAAACTAAGTTTTAAAACTGATAATATTTATAAAGGATTTTATCTGTACCTTAATCACAAACCTTACACTGTTTATTATACACATGTGTTCACCTTTCTGACTAAACCTCATTCAATTTTTGATTGATAATAGTGGGGTTTTCCTCATGCCAAGGGAATCACCAACATTTGGCATTATCTTCGACTATCTTAATGAAAACTGTTTAAAAACAATGCACGTCCATTATTATTATTTTTTTTTTTTTTTTTGTAAAACTCTCATGATATTTTGTTATAAAAACTTTATTTACTAAATAGTTAAACTCAGTAAATTAATTAAAAATAGATTCACAAATTTTTAATTCTGTTGGAAAAATGAAACATGAAATATTAAAAAAGATTCCATTCAGCAATTGATGGGAAATTTTTTTCAATTGCTTACAATAAAAAAAATTTTACGTGAGACATAGCTTGCTTTCAAAAAATAAATAAAAAAGAGCTACTTGTTTTACACATGATAGATAGATACACCAACATGATAGGCACCAATAACCCCCGGAGGCCGAACATCTCCGGCTTTCTACACGCATAGGACACGAAGATCAACAATGTTCGTTAAAAAGAGCATAAAATTGCATTCAATTGATTGCCGTCGGCTTCTAAAGAAGAAGAAGAAGGTACATGGCTTTTTTTCAGGTTTAAATGATACACCCAAAAAAATGTTACAGTAGGACTCACTATTTTCCAATGAGATTCACTAATAACAATGAGAAATGATGTCGATTTTTGGAAGAATATTTGTTAAGTTAAATACGCAGTGTTTAGGGATTTGGCGCTGTACATTTGTTCTATATTTTCCACTACATATATATATAATTAGGTTACACTTGAAAATACTACTAACAATTCTTCTCTAAGTCATGCACATGCCTCTCACAAGGTACTCACATTTTTATCATCCTCTCTTTGTGCCGACGTCTGATGATAATCACTGTTGTCCTATGGATGGATTAAGCGAAGAGGAATTGAATGAATGAATCAAAAGGTTTGATAACCTATCTTTGAAGGATTCTCTATGTTTCTACGATTTTATAATTATTAAAGTCAAGATTCAGATTTCTTGCTAAACGATAGAGTAACATCCCTAATTAAGAACTAGTCTTCAATTCTTTTAGGAAAACCTGCCTATCTGTTGTATGCAGTGTAGTGCATTCTTTAGTCGGGTATATTGGTTTCCAATTTCATTTGTTTTGTTTTAAAATATTATTTTGTTTTTATTAATAATTCTATTAAATAATTATAAACAATTAAGAAATTCTAAATAAAATAATTAAAACCAACACCGATTATCATTACAAAAAAAAAAAAAAAATTAAACAATTAATGAACAAAGTATAGCCCACTCAATTAATGCTCGTAAACACGTATACAACACAGTATAATTTAATTTATTTATTTTTTATTTTATTATTAATTTTTTTTATTGTTGTTATTGCTTGCTGTTTTTTTTCCCCAATTAAAATTAATAAAATTTCAACAGTTTGTATTTATCTTCACATAACAATGTACAGTTATTTTTTGATCCGTTATTTTTTTAGGTTGCGTACATGAAACTCTTTGACGTGGTAATTTCTCTTCAGTTTCACCACTGAGCTAGCGTCTATCACCGCCAGCATCATTGTTATCGCCTTCAGTTTTAGGACGTTTTGTAGTGGGTGGACGGCCACGAGGACTGGGTAAGGGCTCGGCCTGGACCATCATACCCATGGTGGCAATGACTGCCAATAAGCCGAATAGAAAGAAAATTTTTAAAAATTTCATTTTATTTTACAAAGTAATTGTCTGGTTGTAGACTTGACTCAATTGACTTTAGATCTGTTGCGTTTGCTTGTGAAAATTGTTTATTACTCAGTATGGGCCCGTGGCAAGTAGAGTATTTATACTATGTTTTCCTCTAAAATTCCATGGAAAATTATTGCATTTGTTCTGTAATTGCAAAAACATAAATCGTTTTAAGTTTTTGGCGGAAAATCTGCCAGCAAGCATTTAAAATCTGCTTTATTATTCAAATTTTCCTTTTTTTTCTCTTCTTCTGCTTTGTATTTTTTCTAATTCGACAAAATTTATGTGTTTTAAAAAACGTTTCATCGATCTTTTTCTTTTTTTTTTGTTATTTTTTTCTCTTAATTGAGTTGTAAATTTAGAGATTTTCTGTTCAAAAAAAAAATTTTTTTTTTTCGAAAAACAATGAATTTAATGCAATTGTTGTGAATTATTTTAATTTATTTGTTTATATTTTATTTTGTTTGTTTAGAAAAAAATAAAAAAGATAACGTGTGATCAAATATTGAAAAATATTAAATCAGACAAACGTTTAGATAATGAGTGCTGATATACAGTGTAATTTAATCATCAGCACACTACCCTATAGCAGGACCTCATATTGGACTGGAGAGTCTTTTTGGTGCAAGTTATGGGTTTGCCCATGCCGATTAAAAAGTTGTTCAGTAGCATACTATTTTGCTGCATTATGCTGACATTCTCAGACTGCTCAGCTACCACAAAGGCACTTTCGAACGCTATATCCAATGCCATGGCGAATTACTCGAAGTTTTCCATTATTTAGGTCCCTAGACAAAGGGAAACAGTAGGGTTAGACTGGAAATTAGTAAAAAAAAATCACTCCTTCTCTTATACTTCATAAATAGAAGAGAGGACCTGTTCGATAATTTGGTTGTGCTGGGAGAACTAAACGGCTTATTTTTCTCTGTGAAAAGAATTTTGATACAAACACCAACACGTTATGTCTGCAAAAGTTACGATCTAGAGAAGTAGGAGGAAGCCGTCTGTCACTCAGTACTGTAATGCCAGGAGTCCATATTCAACCTAGTGGCTAAACAAACGATTTAGGAAATCATATCGACGCAAATAGAATTTTTATTTTACAGAAATCCGTCAAAGATTTGAATTCGCCGGAAGGGCGGCAAGCCTTCCCTATGATGCTCTTTAAGATTATAAAGGCTTTCCCTCTTCAGTTATTAAAATGTGTAGCTTTACTCAAATCAGGAATGATTGATTTTCAAGTTCCATGGTGTTATAAACGTTGATTACAACCTTTATTGCAAACGCTATATACCTCCCACACAAGCGGTAGTAGGGTGCAAATTCTAATAAATGAATGAATGAAAAATTCATGTTCTTTTGCTAAAAATGTAATTGAAAATTGAAATTTATTTGCATTATTAACGTAACAACTAAAATTGATTCATAAATTAAGACATTTGAATAACAACAATTGCTGAAGGGAATATTTAAATCAATAATCGTAAACAACACTTGTAATACGATAAAAATAGTCAAAAAGAAAGAGTTGAGTCGCTAACGGGGGTTAAAAGGGGTGATGATACATTCCAAAAACCGTAATGAATTCTTTTCATTACAATGCTTATGGAATTACAAGTGAAATTTAAAATTCGAATAAAAAAAAAACGCTCGATTAATCGAGTAAAAAACTTGGTTTTCTTGGAATGATTAACAAAAAATAGTCTCTAAGTATTCATTTCAGAGAGGATTTTGCGGAATGTTCTTGACCACATGGATCGAAATCGAATGGAAGCGCTATGATATTATGTGAGGGTCAACAACTAGAGGTTTATTTTGTTCCTGAAATCCTTTCTTTTACTCTGAAGTTATTATATGCATGGCGATACGAATATGAAAGGTAAATACATCTTAAAATACTTCATAGTTTTTCTAATATTCAAATGTAACAAGTTTTGCTTCTTTATTAATAAAAAAATAAACCATAATTATAAAAAAATTAACCAGTATTCGTAATTATAATCGTAATCGTTTGAAATGCTTTGAATGTCCAGGTCGTTAAAAGAGTTCACCACAATTCCTTTTTAGAAATGATGATGATGGTGATGATGATGGGGATGAGGATGTACAATAACTGGCTTGTGAACGACTACTGGTTCATGTACAACGACTTCCTTGAGTACGACCTCAGGCTTATGGACCACCACAGGCTTGTGTACCACCACAGCTTTGGTCACTACTACAGGCTTGTGAACCACCACTGGCTCATGGATCACTATGGGATGATGATGACCAGGAGCTGCTTTTGCCATAGCAACCAAAGCAATCAAAAGAAAAGCCAACAATTTCATGGATACCAAAGACATCGTGTTCGTTGTAATATTTTTTATTATCGAGTTGCTGCGTTCGAAGAAGACTGAAGACCGTTTGATGATGATTTCCAAAATTTGCAAATCTTTTATACAAAAATTTACTTCTTATTCTTGTGTTGGCTATTTAAAGTCAAGGTTATTTTTATCTAGCAATTGTTTAATAAAATATTTTTGATTTTGTGGTTTTGTTTTTGCCATTAAAACTGTTGCAATATATTGTTTACGAAAAAAATAATAAAAACAACATAATTTAAGTATATTACACTATAATTCTTAAATAACTTAACAAAACTAATGGTATTTATACACGTCTTTAGCAGGGCTTAGCCACTTCATCCTCTATTTTAATAGCCGGACACTTTTTCACTGTTTTTGAGAACTTCTTTTCGAATTTCTTTTGCTGTTTCTCGGTTAACTCTTCCAATTCCAATTTGCTTTTGTATTTCTTAAGCAATTTCTTTTTCAGTTTATCCAACGTTATGCCCTCCTCATGTTTGGCTACAATTGTTTCCAATACTGTAGACCATTGGAATGCTTCTCCGTCATCTTCGACAACCTCTCCATTGCCATTAGTTTCTGCTACTGGTTCTTCATCCTGTTGTTTTTTCTTCTTTTTCTTTTCTTTACCTATGTCATTATCTTCCTGATCTTCTGCTTTTCGTTTCACACCATTTTGTTGATTCTGCTGGTTCTGTTTGGCTTTTTTCGCTTCTTCAATGGCCGCCTTTGCAGCAGCTACTTCCTGTTGTTTGGCTTGCTTCATATTCTCCAGTTCCTTTTCCAATATCGCCCACACCGGCTGTGCTTGGTTGACAGGTATTTTCATGCAATTTGCCACAAAGTTCTGAAATTTAGCCTTCTTACGCGGCACGTTATCGAAGCTCTGTAGGCGTTGAAATATATTACGGGCTTGAGCTGACAATTGGTATTCGCTGGACTCTAAAATGGATCTGACAATATCTGTCCACGTTTCCTGTTTCTTTTGGCCGCTATTTTTACTTTCTTTGTGCACATAATTTTTGCCAGAATATTTCTCAGCTTCCGATATACATTTCGTGTGTGCCACATACTCCTCGCCATGGAAATCTTTCAGACAATCCATGCAGGAAACATTTTTGGGATTATTTCGGCAGCGTGTATTGTAATGCTTTTCGACGGCGGGTTTTTTAACAGATTCACCACAATTATTGCAAGTAAAGAACACCATTTTATTCAAAATTTATTTAAACAAAAAAAAAATTGCAAATTCTAGAATTTCAGCAAAAACAAAACCGTGTATAAACAAATGCACGTGTATGAAATGAAAGAGAGCGGCTAGAGAACAGCTGCAAGCAACAGAGAGTTGTCATTAACATCTCTAAACTGGGCAGCACTTTTATCTTAATAAAAACAGAGCCGTTATATGGTATTGAACTGTATGGCAAGCATACATGGTGAAAAGTTAACAAATTTGAAACAGTATTTCAAAACTAATAATTAAAATGTAATTAAGCCAAGAAGAAAATATTACTGAATTCTTAATGTCAACTACAATTTTAATGGCAATTACACACACTCTGAATTTTTTAGTGAAAGAGTACAGAGAGATGGCCGCCAAAAGAAATATCGGTTCTGACGCCTCAATTCACGAGCTCTCATCGAATAGGTTAACATAGTTACTTTACTACATCTAGCCTATCACAGATGGAGTCAATGTTAGGCAATGAGATCTGACAACCCTCCTCTTCTATCCTTCCGGTTGTACTGTATTATGCCACAAATTTATATTGAAAACATTATCACTTCCATTTTAATGCCTTGCATTAGTTTTATTACCGCAATATTCTGGAGAATAGTGTAATTTAATTGAAAATATTATAAACAATAACTGAATATAATGTA
>QOCX01001717.1:0-15114 GCA_005959815.1 Sarcophaga bullata | reverse complement strand
GTTTTATGTCTCGTAGAATTAAAACTCTGTTTTTGTTAGGAATTGTTGTACGTTTGTCACTCAAAATTAAATCAAGTCATCGCCGATCCAACTGTCAAAATTTCAGTCGCGTCTTTTCTCTTCCAATTAGAACAACCGTTATATATTTATTAAAGTGCGAAAAAAATCGGTTTTTATTTATTTTTCATTTATTATTTTAATTTTAACGACTATCGCCTATAAAATACAACAACAAATGTAAGTTTTTCCACATATTTATACAATTTTTAATAATTTTCCAGGAATTTTCAAACAAATTGGCCAATTGTTCTCGGCTTTGTTCGCGTGGCGCCAATTTTATGATGCGTTCTTGTGGCAAAGTGCCTTCTACTAATGCGGGGAATATCAGAAGTGGTAAAACCTAAGCCTTTCAGACCATTTTCAATTCCGGCACGCCTGCATATAGTCACGCACACAATCGCCCAATATTTTACCAGCATCGGCTTGTTTGACGTTGCTAATGTCTTTGCCTAACAATTGCGCGGCTTCAAGATGGCGTTCAGGACAGGCGGGTGCTAAAAACTCAAAAATGGCTGGTGCAGTTATGACAACTGATAAGCCATGTGTATAATGGCATGACTGTCACTATAGCCTTTGGGTCGGTGTGTGCGTACATTACCCGAAATGGGATATGATAGGCCATGAGGTAAATGGACGCCGGCATTGCCAAAGCCTACACCGGCCATTGTCGAAGCCAAATGCATTTGAGAACGAGCCTTTAAGTTATCGGGCTCATAAATGGCAGACAAAAAGTTATCCTTAATCGTTGTCAAAGCAAAGCGCGCCCAGACATCCGAGATGGGATTACGACCTTGATAGGGGGGACGTAGACTGGGATCTGTGGGTGCCAGACCACGTTCTCTATAGTCCACGGCAGTAAAACTTTCTAAAGCATGGCAAAACACATCAAAACCGCTATAGGCAGCAACTCTTTCGGGTTGCGATAAAGTGTGCAAAGGATCAATTAAACCTATTAAGGATTGTGTAGAGGAATTATAAATTTCCAAATCTTTGAATTTCACTTAAAACTTACCCAGTTTCGGCCTTAGGTATTTGCTTGATATACCGGTTTTACAGTGTAGTTTTTTATAATCAAATATGGCTACACCAGTGGTCTCTGAGCCAGTGCCTGCTGTCGTGGGCAAAGCTATTAAAGGCTTCAACTGTACAGTTACCTCTTTGCCCTTGTACAGGTTTATTGACATAATCTAAGAATTCAGCTTCTTTGTCACAGGCAAATAAATTTGCTGCTTTGCATGTATCAATTACCGAACCACCTCCAATGGCTACAAAGGCATCAAATTCTTTTGTTCTGGCAAAAGTGGCTGCTTTCCACAGACTCTCGTCTGTTGGTTCAACGCGAGTATCATCGTATACTTCAAACTCAATGCCACTGCGTTTAAGAGAATCGAATGCTGTCAGAACACTAGGCAATTTGGCAACATTTTTATCGGTCACAACACAAACGGACTTTGCACCTCCATTGCGCAAGTCGGCACCAAGCTCTGCACTAACACCAGGACCAAAACGTACCGTTGAGGAAGACATCTGCAAGGAAATTTATATATTAAGATTTCAACTTAGAGGGAGTGCTAGTGTCTGCAATATTTCAAAACTGTTTTTAAATATACCGCTAGATTCGAAACACTTTTGCCGACACTTTTTGACGTATTAAATAGACAAAAATTCTGTAATTGAAGAAGATACGTTTCAGAATTGGTTCTGTAGTCTAGGGAGTAGTGAATATTGGTTTACTAGACGAAATATTTCCTTTGGCTACCATCTCCCAATAGTCTGTAGGAAAAAGCGCTTAGCGTTTCTCAAATCTGTCTTTCGAATTCATAGTTCAAATAAACGCGCATAGATGGTGCGAGAAGCCAGACCATAATCTAAACTGATACATCTGTATATAGGTATGCAGATATAGAAAAAGCTCTTTCAGAGAGTGATGTAAAGAATATTAAGGGGTTTTGTGGAAAGGGAACTTATCAGGAAAGGAAACTTATCAGAACTTTAATGAAAACAAAGATTAATTTGACCTTCCAATTCACTTTAATCAAAGTTTTTGGACATTTGAAAGTAAAGATGTCTTCGGTGTCATTTCTATTAACGAAATTTAAATTAATATTGCTTTCCAGATTCTAATTTTGTTCATTCTTTTTAAATAAATTTTATAATTTAAAGTTATTTTGCAAACAAACAAGAACTCTCTCAATTAAAGAACACAGCACATCTTCTTTTGGACCTTGTACCCACATATACGATACCATACTCTCCTTGTCTAATAAGCTTTATATTATGCACTAGATCTACTTAGATTATTAAAACCAATAACAACTAGCTAAGCATTATTCCTTGTATTTTAGCATGAACTTTATACTTTTGTTTTAAAATGGAAACATAAACAATCACTCAAAAGGCTAGACATGTCTACTAAAAACAAAACCAAAAAAATGATAAACTTAATTGCGATGAATATTATTGTCATTATTATTTTTGTTGTTGTTATTTACCTCAAAAGCATATTCCATTTTACCGGTTTGTGTAACATTGGCGGCACTTGATCCATAGTTGCTAGAATGGGCTGGACATTTACACCTTTTAAGGAGCAGAAGTTTTTTTTTTAACAATAAATTGCTTGAATTTTATAAAAGTCTTCTTTTTATTTACTTACGAACTATTAACAATTGTATTGACTAGATTTAAAACATTTTTTCTTGACATTTTTCTACAAAGTTTTTAAATTTTTCTTTTATTATTAAACTTTTGTCAGCTGCTCGCGAATGCTTGTGTTGTACTAATTTGATAAGAGTGCGTAGAATTCCATTAAACTTTATGATCGAAGGTATACAAAACAGAGAGGAGGCGAATGTATTTCAAATTATTTATTTTCTAATTGTTATCTTTGAGTATAAGAGAATTCCAAAGAGTTGCCACTTTATTGGCAAACTGGGAACGATCTTATTTACTTGACTGTGGAGATTTTTTAAGTTCGAGATCGTTTTTTCTATTGCAAATCCATAATACATTTTAAAGTGGAAGTTTATAATGTTGATGTTCGCGTATGTATGTACAATGCAATTGTAATTAAATGATAATGGATGTCTTTAACTAAAGTTTTCCATAACATTTCGGTATAATTGGAGCTCTATTCTATTGTAGTATATTCACAGAAAACAATACGTAGCAGTTCAATGAAATGGCATTCCTTCCCGGTACTTAGTTTGCCTCAAATTTATTGATTTTCATAGAGGAAGTAGTAACAAGATTGACTACAAGAAGCTTTTTGTGGACTTATGAAGCTAGTTTTCGGGAATCCTGGACAATTAGCTCTCAGTGAAACTTCTTAAGGCAATGGAATGAAGATAAAGTGCACATTCACAACATTTACGGTGTGTGAAGTTAGGTTGTAATATGGACGAAAGGATTGTAATGGAAATGAAGAGTAAGCAATGGCTATGGGCTATTCCTGAATCGTCATGGGATCTTTGCAGAAGGCACACAGAGGGAGGAGGGAACCGGTGCAAAGCTAATCTACAGATTTTTATGATTAGTGCAATGCTTACCTGACTATGATGCTTGAGATCACTAAGGCAACGAGGCTGATCTATGTATATATCAGCCTGCGTGAAAGATCGTTCGTGTGAAATATTGATCTTTTTGAGACTATGATACTTAGGCTACATTGAAGACACTGGCAAGCTACACATCATATAAGCCATAGGATGGTTGAATCTTGCAGAAAGGCTCTCACGATATTGGCGGATACATATAATCTAATGCTGTGCTGGGTTCTGGCACACTGTGACATTGAAGGAAAGGAGATTTCTAGTAAACTGTTGGGAAAAACCGTTGCCAAGCTTATGCGGTTTAATAAGGGATACGATATGGGTTGATTTGCCATTGAATAAAACAGAGTATAAATGTGTCACGACCAAATACAGGAGCTGATAGAATATTCAATCTACTTCGGCACAGATTGGGCTTCTGGGGAAATGGAAGTTCTAAGTCTGGGTAGAGAGCCTCTTTGGATATTAGGATTTTTGAATTGCAGGAACAGGATGATACCCACGTCATGAGTTCTGGAACTGTTTATTTATAAATTAACCTTACTCATATAGCAGATGGAATAGCATGCATTCGTTGTCAGCAATGTGAAAGGATTCTAGTTGGACGATTGCTGGTTTTAAGTGGATGCCAACAGTGCATCGAGGCGTATTTGCAGGCAACCATTAGATACTGTACCCTTTATTATCAGGAAGTAGCCTGCTAATATTCGTATTCGTATTATTCGTATTACAACTTATAAAAGACTCATGCGGGAAGGATGATCTCACATAATGGCTTTTGTGAAAGTTGAAATACTATTGTCATTCGCGGTCTAGAAATAGACAAAGACACCGCTGATGGGCTGCTTGTTGTAGTGTTCATTACCTTTAGAAGCATTAATGGATTAGTAAACGAATTCACATTACAATTCTATCCTGGATATAAATGAGTGGAGAAATGGCTTCCTAAGCTAACCTTTAAAAACTTTTTTTTATGATCTATTATTTCTAAAATTTTATTCTATTTATAGGAGTATTATTTATTCATGTGGCTGTTTATTTTTCAGACAATGGAAGAATTTGAATTGTCATTTACCTTCGATGAGGGCAACGCCATATAGAATGATTTTTCGGCAGATTCTTATATGTTTTGAGAACATGTGGCAGGATTATGCTGCAGAATTACACATAAAGAAGAAAAAATGATCAGTTGAAGCCATGTTTTATGAAAAATTAAATATAACTCAACGGTGTATGGCAATGAACGCTTGAAAGCTTTTTATAAGGATAGTCTTTTTGTTCCTTTATTTTTATTTTTATTTTTTTTTAATAACATTAAGCTTTTCATTTGGCTTTTTGATGTTTTCTTTTTATATTTATTTTCCTTTTGTTATTTATTTATTTTTTATATTTCTTGACTGTTGTTTCTATTTAGTATGGAAGTCTGTTAATAGTTTTTATTTTTTTATCATGCTACTTTCAAAAACAATGTTTTTTTAAATTATGTGAGAACAAACACTTGATTCAACTGGTTTGAATGTTGTTGTTGTTGTTGTTGTTTATTTTGTGATAAAATTACAAAATTGTTTATAGCTGGATATTCAATTGTTATATAAATATACTAACATTAGAGATATTTTATTTTACATACAAACATATTTACTAATCGCTTAATAACTTTATGCGAAACTCACTCGTTCAATTGTAAATTATCGCTGTTTAAAAAATTTTTTTTTAGAAATTCTTTTTTTTAAAAATTTGTTACAAATTTAAATACTAAACGTACGCAAAAATATCTCTTTCTTTACATTGTCGTTGTCATAATGTTAAATTTTCATTTATCTGTAGTGTATGGCCCTGCACTCATTATGTTTTGTATACTTTCAAGAAATCCTGCCATTATGCTTATATCATGGGGCGTATATTTTCAAAAAAAGGATTTTGTTTTGTCAAATATTTTCAATGTAAAATCAATCTTTTTTATAATTATTGTAACAGCTTTTAACTTGTATTTTTATTGCAAATGTTGATTTCACAATTGATTTTCGTTTAAAACGTTTATGAAATGTTTGTGGTATTCGTTAAACTGTTGCTTGAAATTAATTGACAAATTCAGATTCTTTGAAAACTCATTTACAAGCCTTCAATTTATTTTTTAATGATTTATAAAGCTTCTTTAAATTGAAAGATGAATGAAAAAAGGCTTCATAACTTCTTTAAAATCGTTTTGCCAGCGATAAATGTGAAAACTGTTTCAATAATATTTGCCAACATTCAAGCTCAAGTTAAATTTATTTTTAACTTTTGTTTTTGAATTGTTTCTATTGCATAAAATGTTAGAAAACTTATATTAAAATTTGTATTATTTTTCTTCTTCTATTTAAATAAATGTATTACAATTACGATACCCAAGTCTTCTTGATTTATTTTTTCTCTGTTGCAATGGTATTATTTCGGTTAAACGGCTTGAATAGATTAAATTGATTACGACAGAAACAAGGAAGAAGGAAGGAAGTAAATGAAGACTCTGGCAAGTTGAAAGAGCTCCTGAATAAATAGAAAATCTAAAAACTTTTTCACATTTTGATGGTTATTTGATTATGCCGTTCTCATACGGGGCACTCGTCTCCACCAGCAACTGCTGTAATGCCATATTCAAAAGGAGATTCAATTAGTATGCAGAATAGATTTCGACGCTATTCGATAAAAGTGTTCGCTACTGCGCGTACGTTTTATTTAGTTGTCCCTATCACCACCATGGTGAAGCATTAAACTGGCATTTGCAGAAGTTTCCAGTCGCCGAGTGTGTAAACCCAGTGCTTAGAACCTCATATGAGGTCTCTAAGATAGGTTTTGGTTAGGTTTAACGAGAAAATTTCGTATGGTCCCTAAACAAGTTGGTTAATTATCCCATCT
The DNA here is from genome assembly GCA_005959815.1 of Sarcophaga bullata. NCBI lineage: Eukaryota > Metazoa > Arthropoda > Insecta > Diptera > Sarcophagidae > Sarcophaga > Sarcophaga bullata. The sequence continues at coordinate 8,611 of QOCX01001717.1, read as the reverse complement.
TGATTCCATAAACTTTGTTCCTCGTCAGGTATCGTGTACTTAATCCAGATTGCCTATAGTCTAGATTTTATATTCTCGTGGATCAAATATCGACCACGCAAGGATTCTGAGAAAATTTTGGATTATCCGGAGTAGTTTTTACATGATAACGCGATACGCCCTCAAGAGGAGATCCATGACATCATACCGTATTAGGAGGTCTGGAGAAATAGTGGTGAACACCTCGTAAAAGACTTCGTGCATATGTTCACCGATGATAACGAAATGAATAGCCATGTGGGTTGCAGTATCGAAAGTTCATAAGGCTGTAGTAACATCTTTCAGGTTGAATTATGGGCATTACAGACTACAGTGAGAAATATCAAGGATGCAAATATCTCGATGAGATTGTACCGTACTTTCTAATAGCCAAATGACTTTCAAAGGACTACGTTTCAATGTAATGAACCTTTAATACGGAACTACATTTCAATGTAATGAACCTTAAATATGGTGTATAGTTATCGCATATATCTTGACAAGCCAATGGAACGATATGTCAACTTAATATGCGTACCAGGGACACAGTAACATTCCAGCCAACTGTAGCATGGTGGATTAGTCATGTGTGGCGCAAACATGGAAGAACTCTGCAATAAATTCTCCACTTTGGGAATTTCTGTAAAGGCCTGGTAGATTATAATTGACAATGCAGTTACGGATCCTGAATGCCGACTTTGGATATGAGCAGAACGGTGCAGTTAATCTGGCAGAAACTGAATAGAGTTCTCACTTAAAGCATGCTTAAATGCTAAAGAAGCAGGCTTAGTATTGTTGTTGGGGTTATTGCGGTATTTAGCAGTGTGGTGTTAGACGCCTAGCGAATGATTTATACAGAAGCCGTTGCGATGAGAAGGCAGAGAAGGCTGTTTTTTTACCTATTGGCTACATGCCCAGAAAAATGCACCTCGATGTTGTTTACCTTATAAATGATGTGGAGAAACTGTCTCGCTTGAGCAATGACAGTGTGATTCGCTTTATCAGATCCGGAGAGTGTTCCGAGCCTAGCGTATAAAGGAAAAATGGGGTATCACAATGTGCTTTATGTGACCTTCTCCAACTTCTTTGGGTGGCCTGCTTCTTTTAAATCCAAGACTTTGTTGTAACCACAGTCTGATAATTGTAACTTTCTATTTTGCTGGAATTTCTCAATGCTGGCTTGTAAATTAAGTATTCTGAAGAGTATCTGGAATAGTCATAGGCATACGACTCCATTGTAACATACCGAGTATTACCTAGAAGAGGATAGAAGAGAGACGAAGTATGTCACTCCTCAACATGCGGTATGCCTTTAGATATTCCGTACCTTCTTTATATGTATGTGAGTTGAAATAAAACACCAGAAATTTAACTTTTTGGAAGTCATTATTTTATATTAAATATTTTAACATTTTATTAAATACGATTGATTGATTGATTGATTAACCTTCCAAAAAGTACACAAATTTTTAGCAACTAAAACTAAAAATTATTATTTTTTTTAATATTTTATGTTGTTTTTTCCAATTTTTTTATTATTATTAAAATAAAAATGATTTTTATTTATTTTTATTAAATTATTAATGTAAACAACTGCAAAAAATAAATTTATACAGACAAAAAATATTGTATATTAAATTAAAATATAATAATAATAATAATAATAATAATAATTTATATATGTAGATAGTATGTATAAATGTTTATATAAAAAAAAAAATACGAAAAAAGATTTCCAAATTGAAAAGAAAAAATTAAATTTTTTAAATACAACGTCTTCTTTCTATTAAATGAAATTGTATTGAAGTTATCAATAAAATGAATTAAATAAACATTAATTGATTGGCTTAAAAAAAAAAACAAAAAAATTTTGATTGATTTGAAAGTGATACCACCAAGCATGGCACTTTGCAGAAAGAACTTTAATTGTTATTAAAACAAAATTATTTAACATTTCTATGGTAAAGAAATTTCAAATTGGATCAATTGTCAGGAGGACTAAGTACACTTTATTAATTAATTTTTATTTGGAAATAATTTGATGTTTTATTTCTAATACTACGTTAAATAAAAAATATGATTTCTAATGTTGTTGTTGTTGTTTTCATTAAATATTGGAAAAAACTTGGTTAGTTGTAAAGATCTTATGTTCAATAAAAGTATGTATAAATGTAGTATAATATAATCATTATATAAATAGATACATAGATATTGAATTTAGTAGTTCAGCTTAAAAATTTAATTTTTTTAACCTTGTTTTTTTATGTTAAATAAAAAAAAAATACTTGCTTTTCTTTTTTTTCTTTATTATTATAATTATTATTCTTTTTCCTTTTTTTGTTTATTTATAAAACTAAAAAAAAATGTTTATTTGTTATTGTTTTATTTTTAATTTTAAACGTCTCTCTTTTTTAGATGTGTGCTACTGTTGCTGCTGCCGCTGCCTTTATTAAACTAAAAAAAAATTACACCAAAAAAAAAAAAAATAAAATCCTTTGAAACATCATTACAGTGTAATATAAACTACAGGATAAGGATTTTAAAACTCTTTATAACACTGCTTACATCAAATCTCTCCCCTCAACTCGTTCGTATGTTTTTGAAAAAACAAAACAAAAGAAAAAAATCAAAAAAAAAAAAGGCAAAGATTTCTGTTTTAAACTTGATTAATGGGAGCATATCGATGTACTTTCGGTTGTTTAGACTCTTTGGGTGGCTTAATGTCTTCGGTAAGCTTTTGATATACAATCGAATTTGTATGAGCCTGTAGCAGTGACATGCGATAACGTTCGCCACGTTTGCGCATAACCATAGAGACAATCTTGACTATGACCAAGAGCAACACTATGACACAGGTAAGAATTATAATAATGGGTACTAAGAATCTATAGCCGCTATAGTAAATATGGCCGCGTTCAATAATATATTCCTCATCATTGTCATCCTCTTCCTCATCATTATCGTCTTCGTTTTCATCTTCATCCTCATCAACACGCTCCAAATGTTTTTTGCGTTCGGCAATGAATTTATCTAAAGCATGAGCATTTGTTGTTGTTTTAATTTAAATTTAAATTTAATTTTATTTGTTTATAATTCTACTCACCCAATAGGAAACGATCATTGGTTTCTTTGCTTAAATCGATTTCCTCCACTCGTATGCCATGATCAACAATCTTCTTGGATATCTCAGCCTTCTTTTCATAATCCTCATCATTATAATCATCCTCAGTGTTATCATCATTGTCATCATCATCTTCATCATCATCTATATCCTCACCACCATCATCTTCTTCATAATCATTGACCTGTTCCTGATCCTTTACCTCTGCCTTGTTGTTATTTTCATTATCCGCCTCACGATGCGAATCCTTCAAAATCTTTTCCAATTTCTCATTTTCCATGATATTCAATAGATTCTTGGCGTCTTCATCCAATTTAATATTGGCCTCTTCCAAACGTTTCTCCAATTTGTTTACATCCACTGTCTTCTTGTGTCCGAAATCATCGTGCTTGCAAACGTCATGGGCCAAATGCAGCCCATCCCGCTTGATTTTCTATCTCAAACTGTTGCACCATCACCCAATTCAAATTGCTAACTTGGCATGCGTGTTGGCATTAGTGATGATTCAACGATCCATAGCTGATAAATCCTGGAAGTCTCATTACTTTCAATGGGATTGTGGCGATGTCGAGGCTTCTTAAATCTTGAATTGCCGTACATCATTGGAGTGTTTTTGTGTATTTGATTGGAAGGAGGCATTAACGATTTCAAGGTTTCACTAGAATTTGTACTTTACGGCCCACACCATACTTGATTGTCGGAGAACAAATGCCTTTCAGTTCACATTTCCCCTGACATCCAATTCACGTAATTTTGTAAAGTCAAGAATAGACGCACGACACGTTTGTGTATGGGATTGCCAGCCAAATTCAATCTTGGTCAATCATTGTATTCATAAACATTAATTCTCCAAATCTGGCTATCAAGTTATTGCTCAGTCAATCAATTAATTTTTCAAATTGGCAAACGTACACGTCACAGTTGTTAATGTTATTCCAGCCAATTCAAAAGTGGGCCAAAGTGAGGCATGGTAGAGAAAGTCTTATGGCCTAGGCCCCTATGGCACACAATTGACATCCCAAGTAGTTAATGGTGGAAATAGCCATGGTATAGCTGCGGAACCTCAGGTAAGAGCTTGGCTTAGCCTTGGGATTGTCATTTCCTTACAACATCCATTACGTCAGTTCTTAAAGAAACAGCATGCTGGATATCTGATCCAATTCCGTTAACAGACAAATCAATGGTGTACTCAACATTCCTTTTTCAAACGTCCATAAACGAATCCGGGTTTGATGTATTTAGTGATGCCATTACCCTTTCAAATTCAATATTGGTCAGCCGGTCACTTTTAATCGACATGCCATGCTGTGTACGTTATGATCGATTGAAGCCTCAGTCCAATTGTTGCAATCGCCCGTGCCGAATCTATAAATATTGGTAATTAATTGTATTTCAAATGCAAGATATGGCTAAGCGGTATGATGAAGAAAGGGCCTGGGGGCAAAGTTTTCAAGGCCATTGTAAGAAAGATCCAAATTTTTCTTTTCCCCCCCCCCTCCAAATTCCACGTTATCGAACAACCTCCGGGTATCTTTGTGAAATTTTTTTGTGACAAATTAATGTAAACGATATTTGTTTAATTGGCAAGAGCATTGGCGATTAAGTTCCATTCAGGTTGGTTGCGTGCACAAATCCAATCTTCTTCGAACGCTGGTGGACCTAAAAAGAAAGAGAACATTTTAATTTCTAGTCTAAACCTAAATAAGCTGGCTCTATGCTCAACTTCAATAAATAATGAACACTGGACATGACACTTCAAAATCTGTGCCGGAATGTACATACGCAATTTCTTCTTCTGGTGCAAATGTATCGCGGATTAATAATGGCCAACCCACATTGTCGAGTTACAGAGAATAATTCATCCAAACCATTAAAAGCATCGGGATGCAAATACTCAATGGTGCAGTTGGCTATTTTAATGGAGGAGATATGTTTCAAGCCCAATTCCAAAAAGAAATCGGACCAAGAGTATTGGATATTTGGGACCAACATCGCTTACTACCAATCGGTAATATCTTTACCAAACTTCTGGGTACCAGGATCAATGCTAAGTAAAATGAAAATTTAATGAAATTAATATGGATCCTGTGTTATTCTTTGAATTCAAAATACAAAACATACCGACTACAGTAGCCACCATATAACTGTTGATATTACGTTCACATTTACAATAACGTGGACAGGGTACATCTTGACTGAAAACCACCTCCTCCTCATCATTAATGTCATTGTCATTTCTCAAAATCTTCATCATCATCCGCCAATCGTAATCGTCATCATCCTCATCATTCTCATTTACATGATTATTATCATCATGGAATTCAATATTGTTGTTCTCCTTATTATCATCAATTGCCGGTTTAACTGTGGAAGTCTAAGAAAATTGGAATGTATTGAATTGAATTTTCAAAATAGATTTTGGTTTTCCTTACCTTGATATCTTCCTTAATGGGTTTCATTTCAATGGATTTCTTATTCAATTGAGCACCCAATTTTAAGGCCTTATTTTTAGCTTTTTTACTGGCCACAGTAGTTGCATCCTCATAATATTCATAATCATCGTATTCATAATCATCATAAGAATCCTCTGCTGGCTCAGTAGTTGTGCTGCTAGCATTCAGTTTCTTAGCCAACAATTGCTTAAATCTGTTACGAATTTAAAAACGAAGATATTTTTAAAACGTTTTCATATTTAATTCCAGCTTAAAAAGTTACCTTTCATCCTTGGACAAAGCTTCGGAGTGCTTGGATGCCTCTACCAAATCATTAAACAAATTATCGCTCACTGTCTTTTGGGTAGTGGTGCTTACAGCAGGCGCACGGCTTTTTTCACTTGTGCTGGTAGGTGCAGGAATTTCTTTTACCTTCGGTGTGGATATACGAACATGTTGTTTTTCCTGCTCTACAGATATGGCATCGTCCAAATCCAATTGATTGTCGGGTATGTCGTCGTGTACAATATTTTTCGGATCTATGCTGCTAGTATGTGCCAACTGACAAACGCCTACAGCGAATAGTAACAGTAGCACCAGTCTGGACTGGCGTGACATGGCGTTATGTTTGTAATCTGTAAGTAAAATAAATTTTTCTTTATTAAATATTTATTTTCTTAATATTTTTAAATATTTATTGAAAATGCAACCTAATTTTGTTTTCAATTCCTTGCGTTCAAATGTAATTTGTATAGCCCTTTTCGTTTGAAAAAACGGTTTTAAATAAAGCCCCAGTAACTGAATTACTTTTTTTTTATCTCAAAATAAATAGAAATTAAATGTTATCGTTATTTTTATAACTGATAAGATATAAAAAGAAGAAAAAAAAAAAACATACCAAGAGCTGTTGACGTACAAACCTATTGGAATTCTTTAAAACAATATTCCACCTTCAATTAAAGCGACAACATAATATTATCATGCCAAGTATTTTCGAAAGAATTTCGTTGAATACGTATTATTCATGCACAAATATTATGTAGTCGATGGTTAAAAATAGCTGGTGGTGTTATATCGAAATTGGTTTCTTTCCATTTAATTTTCGAAACAAATTTTGAGGTTTCCTCCAATTGTCTTGATTAATTAGAGCGCAAATGCAAGGTGATGTATATTTATTTGTATGGATTGATCACCATTTTATTTTTTAATTAACTGGTAGATTGCACAAGATATTACAGAGAGAATAAATTTTTTAGCCTCACAATTCCTAGATTAGATTGAGGTGAGCTTGGTAGCAACGGTAAGAACTCATTTATGCCGATTGCAACGCCACAAATCAATATTTAATCCTGTAATCGACCACTCTCTAAAGGTTTCATTCTTCCAGTTCCAAAGTAAATCTTACTATTTCATGAAATTCTTATTTTAGACAGTTCAGTCAAAGCCGGACGCCTCTTCATGGCAAGAGCCAACCAATGACCCATAAAGTGAAAGTTAGCCTCTTCCTATCTTTCTCGCCAGCTTCTACAGACTGTGAAATCTGTTGCATGTCTTCCAATAAGCCAGTAGCTTTTAAGACCTATAAGAATGGTCTTTCGGCAATCAGTTCTCTTCTTATCCATATAAGTCCAGCAAAACCTATACTCTTCTGTTGCCAATGGAGTTGAAATTCCCAGTCACAAGTCAGGCAATTCACTTATGATCTCTAACACATCGGTGTTTGTGAGTTCTGTACCAGCCCTGACCAGTTCATCAGAAATGAAATTTTTGACTGCGTATAATCAGTAAAAACCAAACCAAAGCTTTTAGTCTGACCACATGACCTCCGCCGCCTATACAAAAGTCCTACAGCCTATCCTTTTCTTCATTTTGAAGCCATCGGGGACATCCGCATCATCTGACGGAAGTTCCTAGCCATAATTCTCAAGCTAATTGACGTGTACACAAGTCATTCGGAAATGGCGACGGATGGATTGGCTACTCAGAGCAGACCTCGGGATAATATCATGAGAAATAACACAGAATGGAATTCATAGGGTATTCAGACGTTACGTGCTTGGAAAAGACAAATTTAAGCGGTCATAACAACAATTGGAAATACTGTGGAGAAGTTATAATAATGGCTTAGGACAGGATAGACAATTGACTCACTCTCATCTCTGATTTATTCCCAAGACTCAGTGTTGCTGATAGAGACTCGTTAGCACTGCTTTTCAGATCTGCCGATGGCAACTGTGGATGAGGAGGTCTAGAACCAGCATATTTTTTAAATGTTGGAAAAAAAATCATGCAATAAGAATAGAAAAACGATAAGATCTTAAGGCAATATTTCGCCTAATCAATTACGAATAATTTGTTGTTCATTTTCGTTGGTGTCTGTCTATTCCCTAGGAGTTAATAAACTGTATTCGTGATCATTCATAAATGAGTGAATGATTGGTGATATCATGTGTTTGTAACTTTGTAGGCACATAAGGCTGTGCTTTTATGATTTTAGCCGCATTGTATTACTAAGAGGCCTTAAGTTAATTTCTTTTTTTTTTTTGAAAAAACTTGTCTTTTAACAACCCATATATACATACTTACAGTTTGGCGGCACTCTTTAATGTATGTTTTTAGTTTTTCTTTAAAATTTTTGTTGTTATGCGTTTAACTGTTACAATTTACACGATTTAAGTTTGCATTGCAGTTTGTTTTTAAATGAAAAAAAATCCAAATACATAAACGAGTGGGTCTAACTTGTTTTGTTTTCATTTGTAGTTGAGGTCCACGATTTTAAATTAAGACTCACAGCCAGCCACCCAATATGTGATTTGATGTTGATTCACTTGATTCTTTTTGGTGCACAGAAATGCAAACTAAAAATGAAAATTTTTTTTTTTGTCTCAAACAATAAAAACATGAACAGGAAGAAGAAAATATATTGAAAAGAAATTTATATAATAAATGAAAATATTTTTTTGAATTCGTTTTCCAACAAAGGCAAAATATTTCATTCCCCTTTAATTTTATTCCATAATTTTTTCAATTTTTTTTTAAG
>QOCX01001715.1:0-26653 GCA_005959815.1 Sarcophaga bullata | reverse complement strand
GCAATAATTATTAATTAGATAATTTGAAATACAATGTTAGTTTAATGATGCAGATCTGACTGAACACACACATTTCCTTGAATACAACTTACTCGTAATTTTTGCCTTGATCGGAATGTAGCTATTGGTAGCGGCATACCCAGTTGTTCACAAAAGCATTTACTCGCCTCTTGATTGGGTATGATATGCACTTCTGTCCATTTGCTGAAATAATCCATCACGACGAGATCATATCGGTTTCTGGCATTTCTTGAAGGAAAAGAGCCTGCTACGTCCATCGCAAAACTTCCAAAACTTGCTGCAACATATCTTTAAATTTATTTAACAGGCATTCTTCTTCCTTCACGACTTAAAGTCTTTTCAAATGAATCACTTTGGTGTTAACGGCCTTTTCTAAATTTGACACCTCTTCCTATACACTAGCTTCTCTGTTGTCACCTCAAGTTTCCTTTCAATTTCTGACAAACAAATTTTGTTCTCTATTCTCAATTTTTTCATAATTACTGCTTGCAGTTTTTGATTTCGACTCTAGAAGCTTCTTGTGCATCAGCACATAGCTTTTGGTTTGCTCCTTGAATTTTGTCCATCATAACGGCTAGCAACAAATCTATGCCAATACCGCTGTGACTCTCGTTTCTCGTCGTCTTCGAACTCGTAAGTATTGATATTAATGTTCTGCTGCTGAAGTAATTCCATAAGCCGTCTTTGAAGTTCATTCTTCATGCCCGCTATTGGCGACCCTAATTTACCCAACTGTCATTTGAGCCGTTGCACTCTTAGTTCGTAGAGTTTAATTTTTTATTTATTTTTATTTTTAAATTTTGCAATCCCACTTCTGACACCAATTGCTACGTTTTTAACTTTTTTAAAACGTCTAAAATATGAGCTCGTAAATAAAATAGAGATACCTAAATCTTCCTGTTATTGATAAAGTTTATGAAAAAGATATACGTGAACAATTCACATACTATTTGGAAGTAAATTTAAATATTATTTGACCGTTAAGAGGCCCACTGAATCTGTTGTCTTGATGCGGGATGTAAAGTAGTCGCAGGCGTATCTTTTGATTTATCAAAAGCATTTGATTTGGTGGATCAAAAAATACTTATTCAAAAGTCAAAATTTTATGGTTGTGATTCACTTAAAATATTGGAGTATTACTGAAAGGAAAGGAAGCAATTTGTTCAAATAGACGAGGCTAAAAGTTTTGAGATTGATTTTTTTTGTGGAGTCTCTCAAGGAAGTATACTTGGTCCATTACTATTCAATATTTTTCAATGACATTAAAAACATTACCTTTAATGAGAAACTTTTTATGTTCGCTGATGATATTTGTTTGCTGTATAATTACAAATATGAAGAAGTAATTAGAACTCAAATTGAGTCCAATGTTTCAATACTATATGAGATTTAATAAATTAATTTGAATGCAGAGAAAATGAAATTAGTGTGCTTTAAACCATATCCAATAAAAAACGATCTGCCAATAATGAGTGCCCATATAGATTGTGAAACAATAACAAAATCGAAAGTTCTTTAATCTTGAAATGCTATTAACTCGCTATGTTTCGTGAGGTGACCTAAAATAGAAAGCTTAATCTTGAATCAAAATTTTTCACAAATTTAGAAACAAAATTAATTAAAATCCAAAAAGGTTTATCTATCAGTCAATTATTCACTCGTACTTGACATATCTTCCAACAGTATACGATTGTAAATCGAACTCATCTCTGCGTTTGTTACAGTCAGCCCAGAACAGAGTATTAAAAATAGTTTTCAATTTTCCACTACGTTATAGTACAATTGATTTATTTCAGAAATATGCTAAAACCATATTTCCAATAAAAGACTTTTACAAACGACCAATATGTCTTCAAAAACTTGAATGCTATTAGTTTTAGCTAATATGGCGATGAATTTGACTGTGGTCAGATGTCATCTTGAGATAGCTAAAAAGAATTCGATTTGCTGGTTTAATGGAGTACAAAATATCTCAGTGCTTTCGACTCACAAAACTGGGTTAAAATAGTACTTATTGGATTGATAAGTGTGTACACGTGTATATAGTGGAATTAAATAGTGTATTACTTTATAAATAGGTAAATAATTTTTATGTATTTTGTCGCCAATTTTGCCTCTATAAAGCCTTTTTTGGCGCTGAGCAGCATTTTAATTCATGAAATGTAGTAAATTTTGAACTAAAAGTAAAAAGGAAATAACCTAAAATAGTAGTGAATTTCACTGATCTAAAAACCCAAAAACAGAACATAAACTTCAATCATTTAAAAAAATAAAAGATTTATGTCTGTAGAACTTAAAATCAGGAATTATATGTATATACATATTCTTTCTACTTCCACATATTTTTTTCTTTATTGATGTTGAAAGGTAAATAAAAATTATTTTGTTTATTGTAACTCCATTAGTTCCAACAGCAAATTTCTTATATGAAATAAGATCTTTTGATCGTTCTTTTAGATGCAGCATTGTAGCTAACAGCTTGCAACTTTATTTATATCAATATGTAAACTCTACCGCCACCACTTTAAAGGTGCCCTTACACTACACAATATTATTAAGTACTTTTTGCGTTTATTATTATCGTTTTGCTCTACATTAATCAATAAGTTTCATAATATTAAATATATACAGTGGCTCACAGCTAATTTCGTGCAGATGAAAAACAAAACATTTTATCTTTATAGAATTAAAACTAACAATGATATTAAAACAAAATTTGTTTGAGGTTTTAGAGATATATTCTGATAACAAAAGTCTGATGAGTCAAAATTTAATATTTTTGGCTCAGATGGAATAAATTACGTGTGGCGTAAAGCCAATACTGAGCTCCAAAATAAGCACTTAAAACCAACTGTCAAACACGGTGGTGGTAGTGTGATGGTTTGGGCTTGTATGGCTGCCTTTGGAGTTGGCAATATTGTTTTTATTGAAGGAACAATGAACAAAGATATGTATTTAAACACATTAAAAGATAATTTGCTACAAACTGCCGATGCCTTGGGTATAAGAGCTCGTTTTCGGTACTACCAGGACAATTACCCGAAACATAAATCGGGTATTGTTACAAACCTGCTTGATACTGGAATTGCCCCACACGTAACTGAATCCTCCTCCCTCAATCACCCGACTTAAATGTAATTGAAAATTTGTGGGCAATTTTTGGATTTGGGCGATATCGCAAAAGGCCAGATTATGTAATGTCAATGACTAAGCCTGCTTTGTGGAAAGAGTGAACAAGTATTTCCAGCGTAAAGACTAGAAAACTTGTTGCTCGATGGAAATCGTCTTAAGATGTCATAAAGCAGAAAGGAGGCATACAAATATTCAAACCATATTACACCTAAATAATGTTTTTTAGCTAAAGCACTGCTGGCAGTGCACGAAATAAAGGCTGTATGACGTTATATTATTTATGTATTTTAGTTTTTCTTTATTTTACTTCTATAAAGTAAATTCCAAAAACATAAACACAATAGTTTTAATTTAAATATAAAAAATGTTTTTATAAAAAATGTGCATTTTTTTTTTTTATTTACGCTTTAGCTTTTTTGGCTGTAAGCGTTCAATAATTTATTTTGCAAGTGCACGAAATATAGCTGTGAGCCCACCTGTAATAATGGTGCAAGTTTTCCTAAGAATATATAGTACGAAAAGTAAAAACCCCATTGCGTTGCATTTCGCCATTATATTTTTTGAGATGCGAAATATATCTTCATTGAATTAGTTTTTCCTAACAAACAAAGTTTTTTCAACAATGTTCAATTTCATTTTTTTCAAAAAATTCAATAAATAACATGAAATATTGTGGACTATATGTAAGCCTAGTGAGTGCTGGAAACCTCGGACGTCTTTTAGTTTAGATCTCTAGAAAAACGTATATAATTATAATAATAATATATATATAATAATTCTAAAGCAACCATAATAAAAACAAAATACAATCTTTTCTCTCTGAATTTAAGAATAAAATATATTTTCAATTTATTTAACCAATTTATATTTCAATATAATTAAACATCTCCAAGTTAAATTTTACGAACATTTGTTGGCCGAATGCCCAAAAATTAAATTCCATTATCCTGTAATTGTTATTTATGAGGTCTAGATCTAGCGATGAAACGAGACAAAAAGACGCAGTATAAAAATCTAAGAGGTAAAAACTACATACGCAATATGTTATATAAATAGCTCAAGGAAGTAATTTAAGGGCCATCTGTTTACAATTTGCTATATAACGATGTCAATCCTGTTTATGGTCGACGGAGGTAGGAATTATAGATTACAGTCATAACAATGCATTTTTATTAGTCCGACCAAAGAAACACCCAATAGAGGCACCAGGTTCCTTTTAAGGTTTTTGTACTTTTACAGAAAATAAGTTTTTATTTGCAGAAAACAATGTTTTTTCCAGAAATAAAAAGTTTCTATAAAAATCATTTTATTAATTTAATATAATATATTTATATGCTTATATTAATTGTACACAGTCTTTTTGACACATTGCACAATATTTCGTTTTGCGTAGTAAAAATCCCCTTTGATTTTATTCAGTGTATTTTGATTGTTTTGATTTTTCTTCTATGAAATCAAAAAGTATTAGAAATTTCTTGGAAATAAAAAAGGACGCTTCTACTTTTTCGTGCAAATACGCTGAGAGTTTTATTCAGAATGAAGAAAAAGCCAAGAATACAAACACAAAAGCGAATCCAAAAATAGTAACCAAACAGTAAATTCAACACGTGAATTACATTGTTGCATTTTTAAATCCATCAACTCCAAAACTTCTCAATTCACGTGTTCACATTATAACATAAATAATAAACAAAAAGAAAAATTTATACACAAATAAATATATCTATACAGTAAAATTCAAATTCTTCATTAATTTTAAATGTAGTATTTTTGAAAGATTTGTTTAAAATATTGCGACCATGATCGCAGTATTACAATACTCCCAACTGTATCTATCTTTGTAGACATCTCTAATGTGGTGATACCGGATATCAATGTAACTACTTCTGCTATGGTAAACTGGATCCTTATGGCCTCCTTAGCCGCACATGGTAAAACCATGTACTCAGCTTCTGTGCTGCTCACTACCAGTCGATTGTTTCTTGCACTGCCATCAGACTGCCCCACCAGCAAGCGAGGGTATAACCCGTGAAGGATTTACGATCGGTGGTATCATCACCCCAATCAGCATCCACGCAACCTTGAAATGGGTGAACAGTTTACAGTATTTCAACTGTATAAGCATATGTTCTCTATGTGGATCAGTGTTCACTTGTGACAACTTACACACAGAGTGTAAAATTAATCCATGAGAGATTGGTCGGGTTCCAATGGTGTTGCTACTGGTTGCCTTATATGTGCACGTTGACTAATTCGTATTGCACCCTTTGAATCATCCCTTTCAACTTCCATGCTGATAAAGTAGCTTACTTCGCCTTTATCTACAATATCAATAACTCGAGATATTTTGCATTTAATCTGGTTAAGCTCATCTGTATTAGAAATAGGGATTAGTAAGTCGTCAACATATTATGCTATCAAACTGAAGTTGCCATTTTCTCATTACGTACAGACCTGGTTCACTTTCGTATTGGGAAAAACCAATATCTTTTAGGATTAAATTTATCTTTTGATTCTACTGTCGTGCAATTGAAATTCTGCAGCGAGAGCAAAAACCAAGCATCTTGTTTCGTATCGTACCACAGGTGAAAACGTTTCAGCTCTTTACCACCAGTCTGGCTGTAAATCTTTTAACGTTGCCATTTTTGTCTGTTTTCAGAGAGATACCCATTTCCGACCATACTGTCTTTTGTCCCTGTGGTAACTCTGTTAGCTCCCAAGTATTCTTAACCAAAAGTACTTGATACTCACTTTGCATCACAATATACTGCTTACGGGGCCTACCTCGAACGCTTGTTACTCTTTGGTCTACCGGGTCTAATTTTGTTATAGCTTCATTTTCATCTTTCGATTTTTTGGATCTACACATGTATCAACAACTTTTTCGATGACGACGTCGAGGCTTTCATTTTTTCCAAGTGTTTCTAATAATTTTTCGCGTGGCTTTATCTATCTATGAAATGCCTTTGACTCATCAGAATATCCGACCATCAGATATTCTTTACTCATTGGCCTGAATTTTCCATAGTGTTTCTTATTTAAAGAAGTAGCTTTAGAGTCAAATGTCTTTAAATGTGATACATTAGGCTTTCGTTTGAACCAAACTTCATATGGTGTTTTTTTCACACAGTGCCTTTGTTGGTGCTCTATTCCTCAAATACGCTGACGTATTTATGGCTTCCGCCCACAATGCTTAACGCAGCTGCAACGATCATGCTTCTAGCCATATCCACTAGAGTTCTATTACGCCATTTTGGTGAGGAGTATGTGGTACAGTTAACTGCCTTTTAATGCCTGTCTGCTTCAAAAATTTATCAAATGTTTGATTTACAAATTTAGTGCCATTGTCACTTCTAACTTTAAATTTTGATTTGTCTGGCGCTCTGCCATGGCCTTAAATTCACAAAGTTTATCAAAAACTCGGTTTTCGTTTTAATAGAGTACACAAATGCATAACGAGATGCCTTGTTTATCGGTCCACATACATCGGTATGCACTATTTCAAGCACATATTTAGCTCGATTCTCAGAATGTAGAAAAGGTTTGACTGGCTTTTCATGCAAATTTGGCAATTGATAGCATCAGGAAACTTAACGTTGACCAGCTCGCTCAAATTAGCGCGTTCGTTGTCCATTGCGATTATGCCATGTCAGCACGTTTATTACATGTAAAAAATAAATGGTTGCAAGTTGCATTAAAAATAAAAAGGTATTCGACCTTGCCTTAAGAATAAGTCTCACCCACTATAATTAATAATTCTTGCCGATTTCGATGTAAATATGACGGAGTAGTTATTTGCCACACCGTAATTGTGGCACAAATGGAACGTCATTTAGCTCGATGCCAATAGTAGTAGTTCTTATGAAAACTTTTCACTTATGAAAACTTTTCCAATGCCTTCTGCTGTTACACATTTCTTATCCACAATACCAATATTTTCGTCGTGTGCTCTAAACGATACAAATATTTCTCGGCTGCTGCATAAATGCGTATTTGCTTTAAAAACAGTTGAGTTCAAAACCGAAAGAACAATTGTAGCAACTGAAACTAGAAGTTTTGCACATAGCTGCTTTGTTGTTCTTGTTGTTGTTACGCTTTTTGAGAAAATTTTGGTGTTTAACGTTGTTCGTTCGAATCATAAACGCTTCTACGCTACTGCAGCATTATCAATTGCATTGCTGTTTGTTTTACGGCGCTCACCTTCTTCAGTTAATTAGACCTTCAGTGTACTTATCTTAGGAAGATCATCACGTGTTTCTAGAGCAATCACAAAGTTTTCGTAGCTCTTAGGCAGAGTTGCTAATAGCATTATTACAAATAGCTCCTCCTGAAGTGTAATTCCAATTTCTGCTAGTTTTTCAACTATTGATGTGAACTTCCAAATGTACTGCTGGACAATTATTATTCATTCTTCATGGACAACCCTAAGCTTGTGGCTGATAGCCCCTTTGGCCGCTGACTGAATCTCTTTTTAATGTAGTCCATGCTTCTTTTGAAGTTTTGTTGTTTTTTAATGTGTGCATATTTGCAAAGGTGTTTGGGCATAAAATTATTATTGCCATGGCTTTGTACATCTTTCTTACCCAGCGTGATAAGCTTTTATTGTTCGCCTACACGACATCCCAAAGGGTTTGGTGCAAAAAGTACGCTTCTCATCTTAAGGCTCCATGAGTCATAATTTGTTTTTATTCAGCTTTTCTTCTTATTTATTCTTCTTTATTGTTCAGCACCCAGGCTTTTAACTAACGCGCTTTAGGTTTGGGTGTCTGGGGCCATGACCTATTGGAAATTTCTTGGAAATAAAGGACGTTTTACTTTTTCCGTGCAAACGCGCAGGAGAGAATTTTATTCAGACTGAAAAAAAGCCAAGGATACAAACATAAAAGAGAATCCAAGAATAGTAACCAAACAGTTATGTTAACACGTGAGTTGCATTGTTGCGTTTTTAAATCCATCAACTCCAACAAAAAGCAGTTCGCGTTTTCATACAGCCGAATTCCTTGATATATTTTTTTATCATGACTTAATGTTTTTGTTCATGTTCATTAATAAGCAATTTTAAAATTTTAAATGTGGATGGGAAATCTCCACAATATTTCATGTGTACATCATTTTTCTCTCACAAAATCGAACTTAAGTTGAGCAAATAGAAATAGGTATTTCAACGTGTAGTGGGCAAAGTTTTTAATGTTGTTTGTAATTTAGTATTGATTCCCAATGTTTAAAAAAAAATTATTAGTGTGATTCACTGCTGTGCCCAGAGTTTGCTCGAATTGAAATGTACTTCCTTTTTCGTTACTTGGTCATAACTCTGCCGTTTAATTTTTTTTTTTTTTTAAAGCATATTGCGGTATAGCGTTTATGCTTAAGTAAATTTGAAGTATTTTTCCATTAGGTTTGATACATATATAATAAGTTTGCATTTTTCCAAGTTACAATGTCGCATTCCTACACATTATAAAAAGGCCCATAACACTTTACTTTTCTCTCTTTTATTAAAATTTTAATTCGCCGCTTAAAACTTTGTTCTAAGCGTGTGCATTTGATATAATAAATAAGGGGGAAATAATATATTCGATAAGAAAACCAATTTTTTTTTAAATAATAATTTTAAATATTAAAAATAATTACACAAATTAAATCAACGGTCTAACTACCGCATTCGATGCTTTTTATCACTATAAATCTAGTTTTAAACCCAAAAATTATTAGTTTTCACTTAAGATCACATCACAGCGCAATTTGTAATGATCAGGTTTTGAAAATCTTTTACAAAAATAAAATAATGGTGAAAGTCGTATGCGATAATTAATCCGAAAGTCTATACCATGTGTTTTATTCGACCTTGCGTTCCTTGCGTATGCCAAAAAAGTAGAATCAGTGTAATTGCTTGAGACAAGTTACAGAAGAAAACGCATAGAATGCATAGTCGCATAGAACGTATAGAGTAGGTTTACTTTCTACTTTTGTATGCGACTCATGCACTGCTGGAAAAATCAGCAGGTTTTAAACTTATGGATGACAAATTATATTCTATTTTGAATGGTATCGATAAAATATGATTGTATTGTGTTGTATTACTATTTGCGCATTTTTTTTTTGCTTCTAAAATATTAATATAAACATATTTTATAATATTGTTTACTACTAATTTAAGAGTAAAATACATTAAAATACATTTTTTAATAAATTTCTTTCATGAACAAAATTTGTATACTAGTTATCGATTGTTTTTATGTACTGAGTGTCATCTCTTTTGAATTTATTATTTGTTAACAACAGCAATGGAGGATAAATTAAATGAAAACACATGGGGTGTGTTTTTTTGAAGCTTTTTGCAGGCCTTAACAGCATAAAATATCATATTTGTAAATTCATAAGCATGTAATTAATGCCATAAATTCTTTTAAAATCACAATTTGGTTTTCTCAAAACTGTTTTTTTTGCTAATTATTTTACCACAACAGCTGCTCAAAACAAAAAACCTGGCGCATATAACGCATTGTTTGTAACTTGCAATAAAAAACGCATGGTATGGACTTTCGGCTTTCTACTTTTCTATGTGTCTCATACACTGCTCGAAAAGTCAGCAGTTTTTAAACATGGATGACAAATTATATTCATAAACTATAATCCATTAAACTTATAAAAAATGTCCTAAATCTTACATATTCTAAAATTATGTAAACTAGAGTTAAAAAAATGCTTAATGTAGTAATCCGAATTTTACCTTGCCAGAATTTCAAAATACTTTCAAAATCACCATTTACTACATCAATTTGTTTTTATAACTTTTAAAACCTACTAATTTAACATATATAACATAGTTATCATCTTTAACAGTGCATTTTATGTTTTTCTAGGTGTTCTATTGTATGACTTATAGTGGGCCACTTCAATAAATCTACTCCTCCGAAATAAGATATTTGAAGAATATTTTAAAATCCTAGGCTCAAAGTTCATATCTGCCTGCGAAGACAATACAAAGCGTACATTCTGTATTTCGCGTTTCTTATATCATCTCACTAAACTGATGTAATGTCTGCAGATCAATCCACTTACTGTCCCACTGACCGAAACAAAAATTCCTAACTGGCGACAGACATTACTGTGTTTAACAACATAAAATACTAAAGCACCTCATTAATTTCTTCTTTGGATCTTTCATCTGATCCTTCACACACTATATTTCTTTTTTTGGTTATTCAAGTAGCCTAAGCAATTAGGAGGCCAAACTCACATAGATATAAAACATACTGTTGCGTTTTAACCTTTTAAAAAAGTTTGAAATATGCAATAAAACTAAAAATAAATTTGTGTTCAGTTTTAATTAAATTCTTGATTGTTCGCACAATTTTGTGTGCCACTGTTCACAACTTGTCCTAACAACAACAATTGCTTTCTTTCAGATTAAGTTTTTGTCCTTTGCAATAAACAATAACAATTATTAGGAAATTTTTCTATAGATCTTTGCAACGGAGATCTTCAAACCACGATTGCTTCATTGAAATGCACAGCGTCTTCATACAAGACAGACTGAACTTTTACTCCGACTGATTGCTTTGCCTTGCCTTTTATATAGCAACGTAAACAGTCTGATGAATGTTCTTGAAGGCGAAAGTTCATGTCTTCGCTTTCTCGAGAACTCCCTAAATGTAAACTTGTTGTTTTCGTTATTGTTTATGTATTTTGTTTAATCTACCACTTGAAATAGATGTAGAAATGAAATCTGCGGTTAACAAAAATTCTACAATTATGACCTGCGAACTCAATTTTCTGCACCTATACCCCCTGTGAAGATGAACATAAATATTTCCTAGGTTCTACAAAATCACTGGTACGAGAAAAGAGTCTAATCGCAAACATTATTTGCTGAATTTAGGTGCAACTGAAAAGGAAGACTACAGCTTATACAAAATAAGAAGACCTTCTACATATGAAGCTTCTATTACAAAATGGCAAATGAGCGAAAACTAGCGAGGAAAAGGTTTAAGATTTTGCTAATCCTTTAGAGAATGTCTTAATATGTTACAGGTTCGCATATAACTCCTTTAAAAATTGCGGTTATGTAAAATGCCCTTCAAATTTCCGTATTTCCACTTTGAGAGCTATTAAGAGACTGAATGGAAAAAAGCACCCGTATATGACAAAATTACCACCTTAATGATAAAAATGTTACCTACCTCAGCTATACGAGTTATCCTGTTCATGTTAAAATCCGTTCTTCAAGTTGGTTCATTTCCCGCGTCATGGAAGATGTCAGAGATAATTATTATATCCAAACCGGGCAAGGATATAACTCAAGTTACGCCATATCGGCCCAAAAGTTTGTTGCCTATTCTCTCAAAATTGTTCGAAAGAATGTTCCTTGGCTGCTTATTTGAGGAAGTCTATCTCAATACCATTATTCCCATCATCAATTTTAGTTCCAGAAAACATCATACTGAACAAATTTCCGGTATAACAAATTTGATTTGAGATGCTTAGTATTGTACTGCGCTCTTCATAGACATCTCCCAAGCATTTAACGAGGTCTTGCACGATGGTTGGATATATAAATTTTTAAATCTATTATCCACTTGTGTCCTTTAACCTTCCAGAAGTTTCCTAGAAAACAGGTATTTTCACACAAAATCGA
This sequence comes from Sarcophaga bullata, assembly GCA_005959815.1. Taxonomy (NCBI): domain Eukaryota; kingdom Metazoa; phylum Arthropoda; class Insecta; order Diptera; family Sarcophagidae; genus Sarcophaga; species Sarcophaga bullata. Next base: position 14,862 of record QOCX01001715.1, on the reverse strand, counting down.
ATTCTAATTTTTCTTCCTAGAAAAGCCTACTGGCGTTCCTCAGGGAAGCACCCTAGGGCTAATTGATTAACACTTCAACCTTCGCGGATGACACTGCATTCATAAGCACTGTATTTGCATCCAATCCTGCGATATGATAAAATTAAATAAATGGTTAGATAAATGGAAAATTAAAATTAATGCTAGCAAATGTGTCCACATAATATTCTCTCTTAAAAGAAAAAATTGTCATCCATTGGGCATTAATGGTTTAAAAATGCCGTAACAAAATTAGCCCAACTACTTCGGTATGTACCTTGATCGCTGTCTTGTATAGACTCACCACATTGAGGTGAAAATAACTCAGATAAGACTAAAACCTTCCAAACTGGCTTATTGGACCACGGTCAACTCTGGATTTGAATTTTAAGGTGCTCTTGAATAAAGCAGTTCTAAAGCAAATATGGTCATGTGGCATCCAGTTATGGGAAACAGCCTCATCATCCAATGTATAAAATTTGCAGAAAAGACAGTCTAAACTTTTAAGAATGATTACGTGGTACTTCAGAAAGGGCAACATCCATTTCCACGGAAAGAAATCAAAAAGGCAATCACCTCTTATTTAATAAAACTTTTTAGTCATCCAAACCATTTTCATAAAATATAAAACCGCTACAAAATAAATTTAAATTAATTTTCTTTAACAATTAAAACAATCAAAATGTTATATAATAGTGTTCATATGCAAACGTAAAGTTAATACTTATTATTATGCATTCACATACATTGTTTCGAAAAAATGAATGCACTCTTTTACGGATCTACATGAACCACATGAATTTTAGAAAAAAAATTTAATTATTGTTAATATATATAAATCCTAAGGATTATTTCGTACATAACATGCACAGATCATTTTAATAATTTGCCATGTTTCTCATTATAAAAATATTTATATGGATAATAGAAATAAACATATTTGCTGTTACAATAAGTTCGAATTAGTAAAAAAATACTTTTTAACCAATACCAAAGCGTTTTAATTAATAATGATCATAAATATGTACTCTTGTTCATATCAAAAACAATAAGAACATTAATTAATCATCAACAACAAATAAATCATTACAATTTAATTTCATTAGATGGTGAAATAAGCAAAAATACTAAATTTATAGTGCGTTTCAATATACATGTTTGGGGCTACAAAACTAGTTTTGCTCAAAACCAGTGGTTTTGATACTGGTTTTCCCATGCATTTTTAATGTTAGAAGAATATTTAAGAAAAACTAGCTTTGTTCCAAAACATATCGAAAACTGTCTGTGAAGCACCGCATTACTTCGATAATTTAAAATACTACTCCGGTGAATCCAATAATGAGTGAAAAACTCCAAAAATTGACATATATTATATTGGCACAAAACTTGTATTTGAAATATTATATATTACATTTATTGCCATATTGTTGTTATACATAATACAATTTTAAAGGAATTCAATTGCAATTTCCATTTCACAACTTTTTTCACAATAAATTTATGTTGGTTCAACACAAGTTATTTTTTGCTGAATAAGAAAAACGCAACAAAAGTGTCAAACTAATTTCGAAAATTCGAAAACAAAAAGCATTGTGGGAACACAAAAACTAGTTTTTAGCACAATATTTAGTTTTGCTCATAATAGAAATGTACTATTAAGTTGATGAATAAAGTTGGGCTGGTGACCTGGCTGGTTTTGTTTCTGCTGGTTTTAGCTATTTACTTATGGTGTAGTGGTGTGATGTGGAATTGTACCTTTTGCCAAACGGGACTAATAGGGATTCGATATTTCAAAATCCTGGGATATTTCAGCGTTTTTGATCTGGAATTATTCGTTAGTAGTCGTTGTAGTTTGGTATGTATTTTGTTGGATTATTAGACGTGAGGCCAAAGTTCAAACACCTCAGACAATAATTACAAAAAAAATGTTGTTATTATATTCCTTTTTATTAAAAATTTCTTTTATCTAATCTCAATCAATAAAACATAACAAAAAAGCCTAAATAAACTAAAATACATTAATTTAATTTGTATTATGTATACATAAATGCCTTCGTGAAAAAAAACCTTGTACTTTTTCGAAGTACTCTACACTTGGAGTCAAAAATACATACACTTATTATTCCAAGTAATTTTTTAGGATCAAGTCTTGAACGGATTTTGTTGCTACCGTTGAAAAACATCTTTTTAATGGTAAAATGGTTCCAAGATAACTATCTATGAGTATATATATAGCTGTATGCAATATAATATAATAGTAGCGCTGTATTAAAGATATTTTATTCAAGTAAAAAAAATAATTTTTATTTAAGTTAAAAAAAGTTTGTTATTACATTTCATTACCACCAGTCTAAACTTCTTGAAAATAAAAAAACTTCAAGACAAATATTGATTTTACAAAGAAAACGATGCTAAATTGTTACAAACTCAAAATATTCGACGTGAAAAAAAATAGTAGTAGCATTACAGAACGTAACTGCAAAGAAAAATGTTGTCTCAAGTGATAACTTTTTTAACTTATTTTGTTAGATATACCTTAATATTTAGTTGAAAAGCCCTTATTGGCTATTACATCTGCGCAACGCCGAGGTATTGAGTCAACTAGAGATCTGCACCTCTCGATAGGAATACTTTCCCAAGCTGACTTCACAGACGCCCACAACTGCTCTATATTTCTCGGCGTATCTTTAAAAACACCTTTTTTCACATCGCCCCAAAGATGTTCAATGGGATTAAGGTGTGGAGACTGAGCCGGACATTCTAATACCTGAATTTTATTTTCAGAAAACCAATTATTTGTTATTTTACTGTCATGTTTGGGATCGTTGTCCTGTTGGAACACCCATTTAAGCGGCATATTATATCCTGCATAAGGTAGCATGACAGTTTTCAAAATTTCCGCATATATTGAGGAGTCCATGTTGCCTTTAATCCAAAATATGGATCCTGTACCATTATAAGAAAAACAACCCTAAACGTTAATTCTTGCACCACCATGCTTTACGGTCCTCATGAAAAATTTAGGATCGTTTACTTTGTTCCAAAGTCTTCTTACATATTTTCTGGTGCCAGGATTACCAAAAAGAATAACTTTGAATTCATCTGTCCACAGACTATTGCGCCATTCCGACTGATTCCAATCAACGTGAAGTCTTGTAAGTTTAAGTCGGCTGCGGACATGTCTTGAATTTAGCAATGCTATTTTCCTTGGACTTCTACCAAATAAATTGTCTTTAATTAGTTGCCGGCGAATAGTTGCGGTATGAACATCAAGATCCAAGTCCTGTTTTATCTTTGTTGAAGTAACAAATGGCTCTGATGATACCATAGCCGGCAGCTGCAGTTATTTAGTTGACTCAATACCTCGGCGTTGCGCAGCTATAATAGCCAATATGGGCTTTTCAACTAAATATTAAGGTATATCTAAGAAAATAAGTTAAAAAAGTTATCACTTGAGAAAACATTTTTCTTTACAGTTACGTTCTGTAGTAGCATTACAGAATTTTGTGCACGCCAAATATTTTGAGTTTTTAACAATTTAGCATTGTTTTCTTTGTAAAATCAATATTTATCTTGAAGTTTTTTTTATTTTCCAGAACTTTAGACTGGTGGTAATGAAATGTAATAACAAACTTTTATTAACTTGAATAAAAATTATTTTTTTTTACTTGAATAAAATATCTTTAATACAGCGCTACTATTGTATTTCACACAGCTGTTCTTTTGTTGTTTCATTTGTTTTTAAGCCCAAAAGATATTCTGAGAAATTCTTAATGATCTCCTTCCACTATGAACGCTGTTTCTAGAAAAATACATACATTAATTAATTAAAGAAATCCTGAAACATAAGGCATAGTAGCGATCTGATACAGCTTGCTCATACAGGGAATCCGCTTCATACTTTTTTAACAAAAAATTTGTGCTAGAATATTGCAAATTGGTATTAAGCTTTCTATTGGTTAAATACCACCCACATAATTCTATATATTGCAAAAGTCGTCAAATTTACTTTTCAGAAAGACGCATTTCAAGTTCCATCAAATAAAGTTTGCATTCCATTAATTTTGTTCTAGTATTTAATGAAATCATTCATTCGGAAGGTTTGCTTGGCAATTATAACATAAGGCAATATTCTGATATTTTTCATATAATCTTATAAGTTTGTTTAGCGATTAGTTGAAATCGGAAGATATTTGGTGGTCATATTTAAAGAATATTTTAACTTTCAGTTTCTTTTTTTTCAAGAAAACTGTAAATGCGAAGTTTGCTGCATCAGCAAATTAAATAATTTTTTAATTAATAAATTAATAATTTCAATTAAAAAAAATATTAAAATGTTATAAGTGAAATATGTTTCGCACATAAGCTACTGAATTGCATGGAATTTCTTTTATCAGATTATCAATACTTTAGGGACTATATAAAAAATTTTAAGACAAAATATTTACTTTTTGCTTCAAAATAATATGGATTTCAGTCGAACTTCTTTCCATAGAAAAATATTAGGGTTTTTAAAATACATTGTCAAAAATTATTCAATTCAGATTTCCACCATTCTATGCATCTACCCAGATTGGGGAGTTCCATGGCGAAACTGCCTTTGGGGAGTTCCATGGGGCGTAACTGTGTGTGGTGATTATTGCCTTTAACGTACTATAGATTGTGCTATAACCTCTAATTTTTGGACATAACAATAGGATTTAGTAAAAATGGAAATATTATCAGTGTTTGATACTCATGGCTATTCGAGAAGTCACTTTCACAAATACGCTTCGTTTTTACATTTTCTTATTCTAATCTACGCTAGAGAGGGGATTGTAAAAAAACATATATTTTCTTTATACGCTAGTGATGTGATTACCAGAAAACATATGTTTATTCACACTGATTGTATTCCAAAATACTTTTCCACTACTCGTACTTGTCATTTTGTTTCGGCGGCGATTTTAATGCGTCTATAAAAGGAAAAAGTAAAAAAGTGTATCTTAATGTTAAAAATGTGAGTATTTATCCAAAACAAACATCACCACAACAATTTCATTAGATGGTCGAATTTATGGTGGCACATCCCGACATTGGAAGAGGAGTCAGCCAGCAAAGGCCGGAAGAACAAAATATGTTATGGGAAGAGTTAAGCCAACAGCTTAATTCAATTAGTGTTCCAATAAGAGACGTTTCAGCATGGAAAAAAGTAAAAAAAATTTTAAAAAAACTTCTTGCAGGTTTGGAGAGACTATAAGGCCAATACTAAAAAGAAAATGGTAATAAATATATTATAAATAAACCATTCCCTTAAATGATTTCGAAGAAGCTGTTTCAGAACTATTAAGTTATGACACAGCTGTGTCCAGAATACCAAATATAAAATCATTTGGTCTTACTGAGCCAATTGAATTTTTATCTTATACGATAACCGCTGCGTCTAGTGATGAACAAATTTTGTTAGACGATGCCATCATGGATTCCAGCACAAGTTTTGACACAAAATCAAGTTCCAGCTCAAAAAAGAGAAAACTTGACCAGGCAAGCAACAAATAGACCTGCAAAAGTCATTCTATGAAAACTACATCGCCTTAAAAAAGAAAAAAGTGCGTGTTTAAAGAAGATTGCTGACGGAATCGAATCTTTTAAAAACAAATATGTTTTACCAATACAATTTCTAACAGCACATGTGCCTTAAAAAATTTATCTGATGATCCCAAACAAATCTATAAACAATATTAAATGAATTCCTAATTAATTTGTTTTTGTCTTTACATTTGTTTTTTTGTTAAATGTATCTCAAATGAGTTCCTTAATTAAATTTAATTTGCTTTTATGTAAACTATTTTTGATATTTTTTCTTTTTATACTTACATACATACATATGTATATGCATTCAACGTAATTAAAATAAATTTTAGTTTGTTAAACAATTAATTAATTTTTATTATATTTTTATGACGTTAAAAAATTTAAAATATAATTTCTTAAAAAATGGCTTCATTGGAAATGCTTCCATGGTCTTCATCTATGTTAATACTTGTTCAGTTTCAGATATTTCATCTATATCACCTAAATGTTTATCAGGTCGTGCGAAATTAATTCTTATGTTGTGTAAAGCACAACATACATTTATTATACGCGCTGCCTTTTCGGGACTATAATGGAGACCACTTTCATTAATAAGGCATCTAAAACAGTTTTTTAGTCCTCTCTATTATGTTTCTGCCTTTGGAATGTGATACATTGAATTTGATTCTTTACTACAACCGCCGGTGACTAAATGGTGTTAAAGCCATGGTTCCAGTGGATAACCTGCGTCTCCAAAATGCGTAAATTATCCCCGCAATGATATTTGTTTTCAAATGCTTTTTTATACACGAAAGCTTCTAAAAATGTGCATCGTGGCAGCTGCCAGGGAATGTTGCATTTACAAAGCGTATCCTATTTAGGGTGTCACATCCCTTAAAAGAAAAATATACATTTTGGTACCACATAGAATTTTATAACAAATGAAATATGAGCGTATATAACTACTAGCATCACATTTAGGCTGTGGTATCCTTTCCTATTATAGTATTTTTTGGTGTGGATATTTTAACATGTGTTCCATCTACAACCATGACTACGTGGATGACATTCGAAAAAAGTAAATCCGCTCATCTTCTTTTGTGTTTTCATCCATTAGCGCAGATATCCACTTGGGACACAAAATTTCTTCAAATGCAACTAAAACTTGAGACAAAATTTTTGAAAATATAGATTGGGATATATTTAGTTGCCAATCCTTGCCCACTCCATTTGGTAATTCCGTTCAGCGAAAAATCGTAATGCTGCTGCCAACTTGCCTATAGGCCGCAAGTATCCCACTCGTGTTACTGGTTTAACTATGCCTTTCAAGTCGAACAAAATGTATTGGAATGCTTCCTTATTAATCCTAAAGTTTTTCTTGAAACTAATTTTGGAATTAGAAGGGACATTTTTTAATTTTTTGTAAACAAAACAGATATCATTTAATGCAAATATTTCAATTGTGTCATTTCTTAAGCTTTTAAGATTATTCTTAGATTATTGTTGCTTCATATTAAAAAACGCAATCGATTCCATTTTTAATTTATTATTTTAGGTTTTGTTTATTTTTTAAATATGTTTTTGTTTTTATGTTCACAAATGAAAAAAATTTAAAAACCCGCAATTTTTTGCATTTATAAACAATGCAATAAAATTATTTCAGTAATGAGAAAAATTTCAAAGTTTTTATCGATATGTCAATACTAGTATTTTAGAATGTACCAAATATAGAACGTCGAAAGTGGAAAGTCAATTTTCTTGAAATGAAGAGCGTTTCTGGAATAGCCATGAATATAGTCCCCTGAAATTTCTGCAGTCGTATGATTTGCAAAGTGTAGTGCTCAATTTCTTTTCTGAATTTAGGTGATTCGTACTTCTGAATTTAGGTGGTTTGTACGTATTAATTCGGATTTTCTTAATTTTCATTAACATAAGCTTCAGACTTGATAGGTTATTAAAGGAAAAGGATCTATTTGATGTATTTTGGACTTCTACCTTGATAAAACAGTTGACATAAAGTCCTTTGGAAATGAAAGGAATTAGTGCAAATAAGGTTGTATTTATTAATATTTCATCATTTTTTATATCTACATGATGCTTTGGGTTTTAGTTTTATTGGTTCACTTCAGTCAAGTGCTAAGAGGAATAGTAATGAAAGATCTATTTTAGCCCTTACCACATTGGATAACTCCGGTTTTGGGATAATGGGAGTAATACTACGAAACCGTACTCTAGCACACTATCGGCGGAAGCCACTCGGAGGCAATCTTCTTAAGTGGTCTAAACCCCGCCAACCGCCAAAAGATAATATTAACTTAATTCATATTTTTCGTCAAAAATGCAAAAACTTTACTTCAAAGGCCTAAAATATAATTGCCAAAGGCAATTAAGTTTTTTTTTAACAATTTTTGATTACGACTAGTAGTATTTTGTAGTTATAAGATAAAACGCAATATTCCCGTCGTTTCCGACCACAGCTAACTGTCCGTTCTGATCTTTGGTTTCAGACCCCGTTGAATAAAGTGCCCAGTTAGCCACCACGTACGTAACCCCGTAACGTAAAGAAGTCTCTTTTTATCCATACTGGAGCCGCAAGCAATGCTAAACACCTTACCGAAACCTTCTCGGTCTATTAGCAAAACCGGGACGAACATCTGTATAAAACACGGACAATTTTCCAGCGGCTTTTACGTGACCATCTTGAACATGAGGTGGATGGGTGCTACTTGTACTCCAACTTGCACTCTGGCGGACAGAATGCCTCTTCCTAGTTTCATCGGTTTATTTAATTCGACGGAGTTTCTAATTGTTCATGCATATACTGAAGTTTTTAATTTTTAAAAAAGAGCGAGAACTATTTTAAAAACATAAATATTTATGGTTATGTTTTATTGTGCTCCCCCAAAACAATTTTAACAGATAATATAAAGTCCGTATTCTTCTACAGTACCGAGTTCACATCTGCTTTTGCCATATTTCCACTATATAGTCACGCGGTCCGTCACGTCCACCGCCGCCTACTCGCTATCATCTTCAAACTTGTACCTACAAACTCGATTTCCTCTTTTATTTTCTGACATTGTTTACTCATTACCGGCCACATCGCTGTACCCTAACCCCAACACCCACACAAATCCACACACCACCCACCCCCCTACCTTCCCACCTCGCCGCAACCTACGCACCATCCCGCCACACTGCCTCTCTCCTCGGCCACCTCCTCCCTCTACCCTCCCGCCCCCCTCACCCGCACCCCCCCCCAGCACCCCCTCACACTCCCACCACCCCACCGCTCTCTCCCTTACCATCCTCTTCAACATTCATTCAACATACAATGATTAAAAATCGCTCTATCAACATCTTCTTTATTTTTATTATCCTATTCAAACTACAAAGAACTATTGATCACTCCTCCTGCCACTCACAGCAGCTTCAACCCAATCAACACACACACACTCGACTTCACATACACACGCCCGCCCGACCCTCACGGCGACCCGCCACAACACACACCTACCTCTCACCTACCCTCCGCGCGCACCCGCACCCACCCCCACATCCTCAACACCCGACCACTACACCCAGTTCCACTGAATTCACAAAACAACAATCGTAATCACTTCCCGCATCTCATACCTACCGCCCCATAACCACGCACACACTCGCACCCGAACATACATACCACTAGCTCCTCAAACTACAGAAGCAAATATAACTTCTTACTCCAACTTAAGCTATACTTTTTGAATTTGCTTATCTTTACAACCTCGCTCACTTTCTGAACACCTGACTTCGCACATTGTCTTAATACCAATTTCTTTGCATTGTGTTTTTGTGTTGTTCTTCTTTTTTTTGCATTCTTCGTTGCCATATGCCCGTTTTAACGTTTCTATAACTACCCAAACGTTTTTAAGGCTACGTACGTTACGATTTTACGTTTCTTACGCTTAACTAACTAACACCTTAATTCTATGAAAATATTAAAATTCAGTTTGCGTTACAAATTTATATATGTAATGGCTCAAACGTTTCTTAAGCTGGTTATGGAATGAGATTTATATATAAAATTTTGTATATAAATTATTAAATTGTTATACACTAGAAAAAAATAATAATAGCAATAACAATAGTAGTCTTGAACAAAATGTATATTGTTATTATTATTATGAAACAATAAGAAGGTTAAGAAATATATGTATATGTTTTCATAATCACAATAAAAACCATTATTGAGCTCAATATTTCATATATAATTTTAATTATTTACAAAAATTGTTATAATATTCAGAAAAACTTAAATGCAACACTGTCATAAGCAGACGTGGGCACAAAGAGAACATGATAAAAATGTAGTGGATTTGTGACAGACATGCGTATAACCCAGAGGAAAATTTTTAGTAATATTTTCAAGTGAAACCTTATAATATGTATACTGTCGTGGAAAATGTAGAAAAAATGTACTGCGCCAAATCCCAAATCCTGAGTATTTACCTGGAATAATATTTATTCTTTCAAAAATTGAGATCAGTTCTCATTGTTATTAATGAATCTCTGAAAAGTCTGAAAAAAAGCGACATGAACCTTCTTCTTTAGAAGCTGACAAGCAACTGAATACAATTTTACGCTATTTTAGTTCAACATTGTTGATGTTCGTGTCCTATGTGTAAAAAGCCAAAGATGTGCAGCCCCCGGAGGCCATTGGTGCCGACGTCTAGTCATAAGTGTGTTTAGTGACAATATTACAAATAAGCGAATAAATTTTGTTGATATTTGTTCGATTTGTTGCCATTGTGAAGACATCACAAATATTCATCCGGCAGCCAGCAACAAATATAGCTCAATAAACCGAAATAAATTAGGCAACGCCAAATATATCTGAAGATACCTGTTATAGGATTAGGGTTAGTATAGGGGTAAGAAGATTAGAGTATAGAGAGATAAGGAAGGACACAAACCTTTAATGTATATGTGTTTGTTGTTAATAGATGTAAATAAATGTTAGAGAGTTTTTATTTTTTGTTTGTATTTTATTCAAACGTTATAAATTGTATGTATGTTTATTTATATTTATGTATAACAAAACTTATTTTAGTTTATTGTATTTAATTTCACCGTTTGTATGTGTTTCTTCACAATTCGTTTATATATATTATTTCACAATTATTATTTTGATGATTACAATTTATTGCAAATACAATGTTAATGTTAATTCTGAAAAATGCAATGATTTTTTCACAATTTGTTAATGTTGTAATTTAAAATAATATCACATCATACAGCGCACTCGTGTAGGGATTTTTGGCTTCGTCTCATTGTTATACTGTGTTTTTATTTGGTGATCGACAGTCAACAATGATCTAAACAATCATGTTGGTGATATTATTAATGTGTGTATGTGATATGTATTGTGAATGTCTATGTGTGTTGCTGATATTATTATTATTATTTGTTAGAGGTGTTAATGTTGTCATATTGGAAGTCAGGGTTTGGGTAGTGTGAATTTATATGTGAATGGAATAATGAACATTATCCCAGGCCCGCAACCTGTGAATGAAAATATTCATTATTTATAATTGTACATTTATCATTTATAATTGTTCAAAACAAGGGTATGGATAGTAAATTTTCACTCAGGATGTCGGCGTCTTCCCATGGGTCTAATCATCAATTTTGACCGCTAAATGGGCCATAACTATCCGTCAGGTGGGATCTGAAATGAATCTTTGTGTGAATAATAATAGTTGCTGGTGTTTTGGGTATGAATTTGGGTAGATAAGAACCGTTTGGGTGAGTACTGGGTGATGCTTAAGGGTGTAAGGGTGAGTAAATTTGATCTTTTCAGACTATAATATTCTTCGTTGAAGTACTGTGTACTGTCTGTCAAGTTTAATACTCGAATGGATTAATAATTTATGCTGTCATGTCGAAATTTATTTCTTCGAGTAAGTTATGCGTGGTCACAAAATCGATAGATATACGACAATATGCTAAAAGCTTTGAACCATTTAGAAAATATTTCCAAAATTTCATGGATGAGTAAGGTGCATGGGTGGTGTTGGGTCTACAGTTTCAGCTTCAATTCGAGTTTTGGAGGGTAGATGTGCTGTTGGCCATTTTGTCGGATATTCCTTCAACCAGGTTGGGTCATTCCATAACTCGTCATCCTTCAGTCCGCCTTCATTGAACCACGACTGACAACATCGGCTGGGTTGTCATAAGAGTTCACACTTCTCTAGTTCCTGGTTTCTCCCGCCTCGCAAATTGGAGACACACAGTATGTCAGAAAGGTGTTGCAAGTAGTTGGGGTTTTGTTGGGTTAATCGCAGCTGGGTAATTATATTCTGTACCATTTTTGCCAATAACACTGCACCACAAAGTTCTAATTTCGGCAACGAAATGACCTTGATAGGTACAACTCTCGTCTTAGCGAAGAGTAGGTTTCGTTTATGGGTATAATTCGTGCGTATAATTTCGTAGAGTATGCCCTTTCAGCATCATCTGAAAAGTCATGAAACTCAATTCTTGCTGAAGGTGAAAAATGTATCCATCCAATATTGACATTATTATAAAACTGGTGAAATTTGTGTCATTTAATAAGGGTGAATGGATTAAGACATTCATTCCAAGCTGTATTATCCTGCCAAATTTGCTGCATCACTATTTTGACGGATATAATAATTGGTGCTAACCAACCAGCTGGGTCAAAGGATTTAGCGATGGCAATCAAAATTGCATGCTTAGTGTAGGCTGGTTTTCTCTCTATATTTGGGGTCTCAAAGAAAAAGTTGTCTTCTTTTGGATTCCACCGAATGCCTAGGATTTTAGGGTTTTCCGCTTCCGGAAGGGTGAGTAAGGTGGCATTTAGTTGGTGATCCTTTGGTAAATTATCCAATAGTTGTTGGGTATTTGATGTCCACTTTCGTAGAGGAAAAGTAGCAGATTCAAGAGCAGTTATCATCTGATTTTGATCTTCTCGAACAGGGTGAGTACATAGTACATCATCGACGTACAAAATTTCTATCAAAATTCGAGATGCAATTGTTTGGGTATCTTGAATGTCTTTAGGTAATCTGTGTATGGTTCTGATAGTTAAACTGCATGTATGCATTTTGTAATCTTGAATGGGTTCGTTGACACTTTTACAGTATAAATTTCTCTGATAGGGTGTGTAGGCAGGGTTTCATTGAATTTGCCTACACATTTTAGTAATGTCGGCATTAAAAACGACTTTATAAACGCGCCATCTCAAGATTGAAACAACTAAATCTTGTTGTAGGGTAGGATCAATGTGTAGAGTATCCTTCAAGCTGTTGCCGTTCGAAGTTTTGCTCGATGCATTAAAAACAACTCGAACTTTTGTCGTAACACGATCGGGTTTAACAACAGCATGATGGCGTAAATAATAATGGGTGTTTAAAGATGTCTTAGGGTTATAAATTATGAGTTCCATATGACCTAAGTAAATATATTTTTGTAGCGCGTTATTGTATTCAAGTTTTAACTCGGGTCTCCTAAGCAAATCCTTGTCATTTCTTAAGTATTGGGCCATTGTAATATGGCGAGAGTTTCCTAACTCAATTTGAGGGTGGCGAAATGGAAGTGTTACTTGATAACGGCCATTGGGCAAACGACGGGTAGTTGTCGTGTAAATTTTCTCACAAGTACAATCATCCTCAGATTGAATGGGTTCTTGTGGAATTTCTTCAATTCCCCAAAATTTGGTAAAAAATTTATCAGAATTGTAATAAGAAACGATTCTTCGGGTAGGGTGAGAATCTTTAGCTGGTCCGGTTAAAATCCAACCAAACTCAGTTTCGTAATGTGCTAACAATATCTTTCTTAACACCAGCTCTGATAATTTGTGGATAAAAATCACTGCCAATTATAATGTCAACTGGGCGGTATTCCGCTAATACAAAATATTAGACTCATGCTGTCCAACTCCTTTATGAAAGTAGGGTTTAAATTTTGGGTGGGTAAATTTCGAGTGAGCGTTTTGACTACAATTGCTTGAATATTCAGTGAAAAATCCTTATTCGCGTTAGAACTAAGATGTATGTCATACATCTTATTCGAACGTGTTGAAACAACCTCGCTTAAACCTGAGGTTTCAGCAACTATGGGTAGGGTGGGTAAGTGTAATTTGCGCCTTAGCTTATCAGAAATTAATGAAAAATCTGAAGGTGGGTCAATAGCACATTGAATATTTCACCATGTATTATAATATTCGAGGCAACTGTGTCTAATAATTTAGCTCTGTCATCTAATTGGGTTTCGCTTGTTTGGGTTGGGGTAGAGAAATATTGCATTCCATTTGACGTAGAGGGTTTATCGTCATTTTGGGGATTAGTGTTTGGGTAGGGTTTGTGTAATATGGTATTATGTCTGCCGCCACAGTATCTGCATGTAAATATACTGAGACATTCTGATACTATATGGCTAATGGTCAAATAATTGTAATATCTATTATTTTTTTACGAATTGAATTCTTTCATTTTCTCCCAGGGAAGTAAATTTGGAGCCTTCCATCAAAGGGTGGTTATTTGTGCAAACTTTGCAGATTGAAGCATCTTGTTTTTCTTGGGTTGTTGGGTAATTATGGGTATTTGGGTGGGTTTGGCTTGAATTCGAGAGTTTGCTCTGAAATTGAATTTTGTTTGTGGATCTGGTATCCTTCTTATTGTTTATATCATATTGTGGAATGTTTTTACTTTTATGTCAAATTGATTATTTATGTCCTTTAAGAATTTGGGTTTTGGGTGGGAGTTTGGGAGGGGTAAGGTTAATTTCCGGAACATCATTGACAGAAGTGGGTTCTTTGAATGTATTTGTTAAAAATACATCCACATTAGTCTAGGAAGGCACTTCAGCGCCCATCTTTTAATGTCTTATGAAATTCTCTTTGGGTTCCTTTGGGTAATTTTGTTAAACAGAGATATACAATGATAGGATCCCAATATATTTAAATTTGCAATACAGCAATTTATCTTTATCTGTAATTTTTTATTGTAACACTGCACATAATGTTCACCGCTGGTAAATTTAAAAGGATTTTAATTTGTGCATTAATTTGCATCCTTCTATTTTCATATTGATTTACCAGTTGTCGACAATTTCTTTAGCATCGACGATAGCCTTATTTTTTAGGTAGAAAACTTTTCTACTCCATTTAGGAGGGTATTGTTGCCATAAATAGCCTTGAATAAGTCTCTGAAAGAGGCCCAAGGCTTGAAATCCTCACTAAATGTTTGTATATCGCAAGGGGGTACGTTAGCTGAGTGGGTGAGTTAT
>QOCX01001714.1:11776-27219 GCA_005959815.1 Sarcophaga bullata | reverse complement strand
TTTCTACAACATTACAATTGTTTGCTAGGTTTTGAAATATGATTGATGAATCTTTCGACGATTTCACTTTATGAAACTTTGGTAACTTCTTTCTCACATTTGTTTTCTGTTTTATTGGAACTAGTTTGATTTTCTTATTTGTAGTATTATCGCTTACATCACTTGATGATTTAATTCTTTTCAAGTTTTTCATATACGTTCCACATATAGGTCTATTATAATCATAGTTTTCATCATAACTATCATCAACTGATATATTTTCATATTGAAAATCATCGTTATCACCATTTAGTTCATCATAATCAACCTCACCATCATTAGTGTTATCTATATGTATATACTTATGGTTATCTTCCAATTTTTTGTTTTCCAATGATTTGTTTAAGTGGTTTTGTTATAGGCTAAAATAAATTGACTCTATCAATTTGATCCTGTTTAATATTTTTTAATTTTTCCTTTAATACCGCTCTTGTCTTTACCAGATCTTTTAGCATTTTATTTTGATAATTTTCAGACATTATGATAATTTTTTGATATTATTTTTGATTTGTTTTATATCTGCTAACGATCTACTTTATATCTGCTCACGAACTGCTTTATATCTGATCACAATCTGCTTGATCTAATTATCAAATAACATATCATATCATAGTTGTCTGAAACTATCAAATCCTTTTCGATAACGTCCTTTATTTAAGAAGTCATCTTGGCTTACAACAAGAAATCCATATTTATAATTCCAGCACTCACTGCAAAGATCAACAAATTGTTTATACGTCATATCACCAATAACTTAATCATTATATATATGTTTTAAATTCATTTCATCCTGTTTAAATATTACAATCATATTTGCATTATCGCGTATTAGATGTTTAGGCATTTTCGTATATGTTTGACTTAGATAAAAACAATCTATATGTTTATGGCTTCCCATACAGAAGTAGTCTCTTATAGTATTTTGTTTCTCACAAATAACATCATCGAATATTATTATAGAATGTGGTCAAGCTTTTGATGGACTGAGAGCTTTTTCATTTTCCGAAGACATAAACAATTTAATTTATTTTATCGGTTTAATTAGTTTTCTTATATAACAATATTTTGGCTGATATAATAATTTCGAATATATATAAATATTTTTAAATCTCAATCCATTTGGACTTTCAATTAGACTTATCATTGTTTTACCGCAGTTCAATGGTCCCACAATTAATACGCGAATCGAATTCGGTAATAACGTGTTGTGTACAACGGTTTTATCCTCCACTACAGATGATTAATCAATATTTCTTATTGTTATGTATGCATCCTTCTTACAGACACCTCTACTTCTTTTATAATTAAGCTTTTGGAACTAGTCCCTTAGCTTTAAGCTTTTCTTATGTTAAGCAATTATGTATTATTTATTTGTTCCTTTTAATTGTAATATAAATAAAGTTAGTTATTGAATTGAATCCAGTCGAATCGTTTCAATACATTACACTTATGATCAGTTTCTTTGGTTGTTTAAATATCTTCATATTGAATGTATTGTGTTGTAAATTTTTGTTTTTCTCTCTCAAAATTTATTTGCAATCTACCTTACAAGAATAAGTAAATTTACTAAAAATATTACAAAATAACATTGGTTTAAACCCCAGAGGGCTTAAAACATATCTTAACAAGTTGAAAAAAAAACTTAGTTCTTCTTAAAATAGATAATAATACAGTTATTTACTTAAAATTTACATATTTACAACTTATTATGGATTAAGTTCTAAAAGGCAAGTCTAGTACATGATATCCTTTAAGTCTATTGACCTCATCACTGTCATTTAGTAGGTTTATTGTAAGGACGTTCGAATGACGACTAAGTCTATTGACATAGTTTGAACTATATTTGTTGATTTCAGTTTTGACTTTTGGTATAGACAGGTCTTTATGAATATTATCGTTGGTGACAAACTAGGTCGCTTTAACTATCATCAGAGTTTTCGATTGGTAACGTTGCAAAATTTCAATATTGGAGTTGCTGGCAGTACCCCACAACTCTATTCCATACGTAAATATAGGTTTTAAAATCGTTTTATAAAGTAATACCTTGTTGTCTAAACTTAATTCAGAATTAGTACCTAGCAACCAGTACATGCGTCTTGTTTTAATATTAAGATGTTCTTTCTTTGCTTTTATATGATCTTTCCATGTTAATCTTCTATCTAAGTGCATTCCAAGGTATTTTACACGATTCGAATTCGGAATTTGTTGTCCGTAAATATATATATCTGGACAATCGCCTTTTCTCAAAGCAAATGTTACATGGGTTGGTTTTTCTGGATTGATGCAAATATTCCACTTTTTAAACCAATTTGAAATAACGTCAACGTGCCTTTGTAATATGCTGGAGGCTTCTGTGGAGTTATTATTGCACGCAATTAGAGAAGTGTCATCCGCATACGTAGCAGTAGTTATATCCTCGCTTATTGGCATATCTGAGGTATATATTGTATAAAGCAAAGGACCCAGTACACTACCTTGAGGTATTCCTGCTTTAATGTTACAAACTTCAGAGAAAGTGTTGTTTATCTTGACGTAGAAGTAACGATCCATTATGTAAGAGTTCAACACTAAATAAAAAGGTGCTGGAAGAATTTGTTTCAATTTGAATAGTAAGCCCGGGTACCATACCTTATCAAAAGCTTGGTTAACATCCAAAAATATCGCTGAGCAGTATTCTTTTGTTTCGAGAGCATTTCTTATCACTTTAATAACCCGATGGCACTGTTCTGGTGTCCCATGTTTTTGCCGAAAATCAAACTGATATTCGGGATTAACTTTTTTGTTGTCCAAAATTTTTGTAACCTTTTTAAAAACCGTTTCTCAAATATTTTAGAAAGACAACATAGCAAGATTATTGGCCTATAAGAGTTAATCACATTTTCTGGTTTATTTGGTTTTAGAACCATTACAATTTCCGCGCATTTACACTGCAATGGAAAGTATTGTAACCTCATTATCGACTTATATATTAAAGTAAGATAAAGCACAGCTTTTTTAGGAAATAATTTAAAGCTTTGATATTTGAAATACAAATACAGGGATTCGAACCCTGGCCTTTCGTCTAATAAGCCAACACACTACCTACTAGACTACGGCGACTTCGAAACTGAAACAGTGATCGCATATAAATTGATATATATACTGAGAATTCTTTCTTTCTTTCACGTGAACAGATATAAAAGAACAGGAAGCTAATATACTTAACGGATGATGGAGAAAAGAAGTAAGTAGTGACGGCGGGTGTCCCGCAGGGCTCTGTACTTGGGCCACTACTGTGGAACATCGAATACGATGGTGTACTTCGACTGCAATTGCCAAGCGGGACTACGATTGTGGGCTTTGCAGATGACATTGCCATAGTCTCGGTCGCTGAGACGGTAACGGAAATAGAGGAGAAGACGAACATAGCGATTCGAAAAGTCGGAGCATGGCTTGATGAGGCAGGTTTGACACTTGCTGCACATAAAACGGAGGCTGTTTTGATAAGTGGCCGGAAGATAATGGAGAAGATGGAACAAGGATGAACAAGAGGTTCATAAAATCCTTAGGAGTGATTATCGACGACAGGTTGAACTTTAAGGAGCACTTTAAATTCATCGGCGAAAAGGCATCTACAACACAGGGAGCACTGACGAGGGTGATGCCAAATATTGGAGAATCAAATCCATTTAAGAGGAGAATAATATCGAAGGTTGTAACCTCGTTAATGTTATATGTTTGCCCAATATGGTCGAATGCACTCTTCGTGGGGGCAGTAAGGAGGAAACTGGCCTCGGTGTATAGTCTAAGTGCGATCATGCAGATATGTGACTTCAGGACAGTGTCTGATGAAGCGGTACTGGTATTGGCAAAGACAATACCGATAGACATATTGGCAGATGAGATGAGGCGGATATACTTTCGCCGTCTCGAGCAACTGGGACAAATAGCAGCTATAAAAGCTGAGGGACGAAGGACTTCCATGCACAAATGGCAGTAACGGTGGGAGAAGAGTTTAAAGGGGATATGGACATTTCACCTTGTTCCTTATATAACCCCTTGGATGGAGAACAGCTGAACTACTACGTGACCCAGTTCCTAACTGGTCATGGATGCTTCAGGAAGTACCTGCATATTTTTGGACATAAGACTTCCCTTTTTGCCCAAACTGTGTAGATGAGGAGGAAGATGCGAAGCATATTCTAACATGCTGCCCCAGATTTAGATGGCCTGGTAACACGAGTTTTGTACCATACCGGCTTATGGAAGAGGTGATGAATTCTGGGACTCTATGGAGCCAATACAGCCAGAGAATGGCTAAAGTTATGCTGGAACTCCGAAGGTTGGAGGAACGAAGGCGAAGTTTAAATTAGTGCGATAAAGCTTTAAAGCTAACCAGCCCTCCGCGAAGTAATACCTTACGGCAGTCCCGCGGGGGAGAGTGGTTGAAATGTTTGGGGGGCGGGTTTAGTACGTAGGCACCAGTGATGATGAATCGTGCACTCTTTTGTTGGAACAAAAGTTTCTTTCGAAGATTCCCACCTTCGGCCTAAGACAAAAAACATACACACAATATATAATCTTGCGGATGTGAACGATAGGAGCCTAGTCGTTTAAGCATCAGAATTGAAACCAGTAAGTTTCTGATTATGGCATACTGGACTACGATATTTGGATTTTAATGACTTGGGCTGGCGGATGGGGTATTCTGTTACCAATATGGTCGGGAGTGAAATCTGGTCCAGACGGCTTTCAGGCTAATACACCATCTGTCTCCGTCCCGTTAAAACCTGGCAAGCCTTGGAGAACGATCTTGGACTCGTCCCTTTGAGTTGGGGTATAGGGGCAGTTAAGAATTTCTTCTGTTTAGCTCCCGGTCTGGCTCTGAACACAAGCTCTCATAAGGACTTTTGTCCACCCTCGCATGGCCTCCCTGCATTGCAAAGATAACCATGGGGCTACAACAAGGGTAACTACACAACGATTCCAAGACAACGGCTCCAAGTTGGGACCCAATTGCAAGGAAAATGGGAAATAAACTTTATTCTACATCAGGCGTTACTACTCCAGCCGGCACCAAGGATGTAAAGGGGTCGGGATTGATCAGCCCTGTGTAAAATCCTTTCCGGAGGGCATCCAGACTGCTTCACTCACCACCTCAGATGCATAATGGCGAGAGATCCCGCTCGTTGCTGCCAGAGCTGCAGAGAAGCGAGGCTCCCGAAAAGGAAGTGGACGACTTTACTAAATTGGGAAACAAAATAGTTTAACTTGTGGAGATGATGGGCGGAGGAAGAAGGTCCATACACCGGGCGATGTGCGATGTGGTGGCCTCAATATCGTCGCTTTATCAGCAGGCTGCTAAGAACAAGGCTTCGAGGCAGGAAGAATGAAGCACTCAGACGATGTAGCAGGGACAGCTACCTGGTGCATCTAAGAGGATGAGGGACGAGGTGGAAAGACTTAGAAAAACACATCCGAAGAAGACTAGCCCAATTCGACCGGATGGAATAATAGATGCGCCTTCAAGGGCTGAAGTTGTTACGAATAGGGATGCGGAATTGCCAGGTACCGAAGTGGAAACGAACGGAGGGCCCAATGATAGGGTTCTCAAGACAAAGAAGCGCAGAAAACCCCCAAGCCCGGATGCAATGATAATAAAACCTACGGAGAAACTCTCATTCGGAGATATTCTAAGGAAGGTTAGAAACGGCTCGGAGCTTAAGTCAATTGGTGAGGGTGTTCACCTTGTTAAGAAAACACAAAAGCGAAGTTCTTCTGGAATTTAGAAGGTCGGCTGAGATGGCTACCGAAACGCACCAAACCAAGTTGAAGACCATATTGTCCGATGATGTGGAGGTCAGAACGATAACCCAAGAGACAATATTTGAACTGCGATACCTGGACGAAGTAACCACAAAAGATGAAAGAACAAGATCTGGCGGCTCGATGGAAGTTGGTGAATGTTTGAAGACGAGAATATTGCTTCTAAATCTGAACCACTGCGAAGCGGCGCAGGAACCTCTTAAGCAGACTGTCCGGGTGCGGAAGATAGATTTGACGATATTTAGCGAACTCCATAATGTTCGCCTGACAATCAGCGATGGATTACCAACAGGTGCAACAAGGCGTTGATATGGACATGCGGTAAACTCCCAGTGGAAAATATTGACAACAGCAGAGAAAGCTTTGTGAAATGCACCGTTAATGCTATTCATTTCTTCAGCTGCTATCTCCCTCCCAGCTTATCAATTGAGGAGTACAGGATCAGATTGGACGACATCGTTAGGGAAGCTATAAATCTAAGACCGGTGGTGATTGTCGGAGACTTTAATGCTTGGGCTGCGGAATGGGGTTTGAAGCCGCCGTGGTCTAGTAGGTAGTGTGTTGGCTTATTAGACGAAAGGCCAGGGTTAAAATCCCCGGTTAGACATTATAACGAAATATGAAAAAAATATTTCTTCGGCGACTTCCTCTCAACAGATTTCTGGCAAAAACTCTGAGAGTAAATAAAATTGCCATGAAAAGTTTCTCAAACAAAATCTGTCGTTCGGAGTCGACTTTAAACTGTAGGTCCCGCCACTCGTATATAAAATTACCACACACAACATAAGTGGTGTGGGAAGCTAGGCCGTAATCCTGACTGAAGTGTTGTAATGGCCAATTATGTATGTATGTGGAATGGGGTTCTGCGCACACGAACCAAAGGGGTGAGTGCCTACTTGACGCCTTTGCGATTCTGGAGGTTGTCTTACTCAACTGTGGGCAGGTTGATACCTTTTCGAGGAATGGAAGGTGCTCTAAGATCGATTTGACATTCATCAGCGATACACTACCGGCGAAATCTAACTGGACCATGTCCGATGTCTACAGCCATAGCGATCACCGGGCGATTATTGTTGAGATCCGGGAGCGCCCTACAGGAAACACCACTTCTGCCGCCCCTCCTAGCCCCTTACGGAGGGGCTCTACTTTTGATAAGGAGACCTTTGTTCTCACTATGGGTGACATTAGATTAGCTGGAGGCGCAAACGACAGGGCGATGGAACTTATGCGCCGCATAACGGAGGCGAAAATCCCTGTGGCATTGGTTATAAGGTGGCGATGAGAAAGCTGAACTGCTTTCGATCACCTGCAACGGAAAGTTCGGAAAAGTTGCAGTCAGTATTTAAACGCCTCTTTCCACAAAGAGCCGAGATCACGTATGCCGTGCGGGACAGTGAGTCCCGTGAAGAAATTCCTGCGGTCAGCAGTCAGGAATTCGATGCAGTATGGAAGGAGATAAAACTCAGGAAAGCGCCGGGAATTGATGGAATCCCGAACATCGCACTTAAGGCTATAGAAAGCAATGTTGATGTGTTTAGGAAGGTTTTTGATACGTGTATACAGGACAGGACCTTTCCTAGAATATGGAAAAGGCAGAGGTTGATTCTCATTCCGAAGGGCAATGGCGTGCAGGATGCATCAGGTTACCGTCCGCTTTGTATGATTGATACCGTTGATAAACTACTGGAGAATATAATCTGTAGAAGACTGGTAATGGTATTGGAGAGAGAAGGTTTGTTGGATCGACAATTTGGCTTGCAAAAAGTTCGCTCCACGGTAGACGCAGTAGAGGCATTCGTAACCATGGTGAAAGAAGCAATCAGCGGCGTGCGCTGGTTAGAGGGTGATAAGGAGTATTGCGCTATCATCACGATTGATGTCAAAAACGCTTTCAATTCGGCAGATTGGGACGCCATCCAGGCTGCACTCTATGAGAGGAACGTACTTGGATATTTGATGGAACTCAGAATGGACTATTTCAAGGATAGAGTGCTTTTATACGACGCAGACGAGGGCAGTAAGTCATACGCTGTAACAGATGGAGTACCACAGGGTTCGGTGCTGGGCCCATTACTATGGATCGCCATGTATGATGGTGTATTTATGCTTAGGGTTCCTATGGGCGCACAAATATTTGGATTTGCGGACGATAATGCCCTAGTGGTAAGAGGTAAACACCTTGATGAATTGGAACGGACGTGCAATGGAGTAGTTGGCAGAGTTAGAAGCTGGATCGCAATTATAGGTCTGAAATTTGCTGATCACAAAACGTGTATTGGTAAGCAGTAGAAAGAAAATAGAATTCATCACTATAACTCTAGGCGAACATAGGATAACATCGAAGCAGTCGATCAAGTACTTAGGAGTTATAATTGACAACAGACTTGTATTTAAGGAACACCTGATGTATATTAGTAGGAAGTGTGCGGCGACAACGGGCGCACTCGGGAGGTCCTAGACAGAAGATGAGAGTGGTTAGATCGATTGCTCTATATGCAGCCCCTATATGGGCCGAGGCCATGGATAAGAAAACAAAAAACTTTTTTGTAATTAATAAATACATCTAAAATAAAAAAATTTAAATTCTTTTTTTTTGTGCTAATGGAAAAAGAATCTGATATAAAAACAATTCAAAGCGAAAAAACTAAAATAACAACTCAAAAAGTGTTTTGTTATTTTAATCTTGTTTTTTTTGAGTATATTACATTGGAAAAATGAAAAAAAAAATAGTAAATACAATTCCTTTTATATTTGAATCAAAGGATATGACTATAACTAAATACAATCATTAACATTACTTTTGCTTTCTTAATTTATTCCATTGAATTCTTTTAATTTTGTTAATTAAGCATTTTAAAATAAGAAGGATCGCATTTCTTGCCTGGGAGACAATTTTGTTTTTGATTAATGATAGATAAGGATGCACTTTCGACTGTGTGACAGGAAATGCAAAATAAAGTACAAATATTTAAAAAACAACATTTAACGAAATATGTTAAAAAAAGATGTTTAAAAGAATTCATTGGAATTCATAAATATTATTCAGATTTTACTATACCTTTTATAGTGCAAACAAAATAAAAAATAAAGTGGTTGAAGTATGTAGGGGGTGGGTTTAGTACGTAGGCACCAGTGATGGTGAATCTTGCACTCTTTTGTTGGAACAAAATTGTCTTTCGAAGATTCCCACCTCCGGCCCAAGCCAAAAAACATAAACTAAACGAACTGCAGACAGTGAATTCACCACGATCATAAAAAGAAAACACTACACCTTAGCACACATACAAACTAAACAAAAATCAAATTCACAATGATCATAATACAACACTACACAT
Source organism: Sarcophaga bullata (assembly GCA_005959815.1). Classification (NCBI taxonomy): domain Eukaryota; kingdom Metazoa; phylum Arthropoda; class Insecta; order Diptera; family Sarcophagidae; genus Sarcophaga; species Sarcophaga bullata. Next base: position 18,040 of record QOCX01001714.1, on the reverse strand, counting down.
TATCCCAGATACAAACCAACAACTCATAGGGTTGCTTTTTACACTACAAAATTACACGTTTTTACACTTTTTAGGTGTTGGCAGCACTGCCTGCAAGAGAGCCAAATTTGTATCGAAAAGTTTTCCCTTTTTTCCAAAGTTTTGTAAGATGCGAAAAAGTTATCATTAAAGTTGTTTCCTAACAAAACAAGTTTTTTTTTGACAAAATTCAATTTTAAATTTATACAATAATAATAACACGAAATATTTACATTTTTAAATAAAATATTGTGTATTTTACTAGTCTCGGGCAAAAGTAGCAAAGAAACATCAACAGAGAGCACCGGCCTTCGATTTTTCCTTTAGAAATTTTGGTACTTTTCTAGAAAACAAGTTTTTTTTTGTAGAATAAAGTTCTTTTTCCCAAAAATAAAAAGTTTTTCGGAAAAAATTACTGGCAACGCTGGCTAGAACATACATAAACATACTACCTTTATCTTTTTAATTACATTTTTCTCAAAAAGGTATATTCATTGTGACCTAAAATCACCTACATTTCGATTAATAATTAAATATTTAGGAATTTTAAAAATTTTCATTGAAGAAATTAAAAAAATAAAATTTCCCTTTTTAACACACAATAAATGTTTATTTACATTTCTAACTTTTCCTACTATATCACCAACTTTCGCTCTGCATATTTGTTGCTTCTAATACATTTGCTTTGCAAAACATTGTAACATTTTTTTCTCCCTCTAAATAAACTGGTTTTAGCGTTTTTCAATCGTCGTAATTTTCAACTCTGGTTATTCGGTGGCCCAAAATGGGTAAAAAATAGGTATCCGCGTAAAATCTTGCAAGTGGGCTTGTAGAAAATAGTAGTGTAACAGTTTCCTATAAAAATAGAGTAACACTGAAAAGAAACAAATATTTTTAAAGAATTATACGAATAATATTGCTTCTTAAAGAACAACACAAAGAGAAGCGATTGTATTTTGAGTATATTTCTGAGTTCTACACTTCACTATAATGACGAACCAAAGTGTTTAGAAAACTTTTAAAAGTTACCAACTGGGCACCAGTGTGAATAAGATTTGAGTTTATTTCTGGTAACAATTTATATTTTAAAAATCTAGAGATCCTAAAATGATCCTTTGGTGAGAACATAACTTCCTTTCAAAATGGTCCTTAGTAAAATGCTGGAGCCAGAGTTCAGGACTGAGCACTATTGAGGATTTAAAGGACAAATATTGCAGTTAGAATACATTCCAAAAGTCAAAGAGAGTTAAAATTGCAATGGAAAAAATATAATTTAATCCATGAAAACAGGTCTGCAAGCTGCTATTAACGTTAGCGGCGGCTACATAATTGATAGTTTTCGTGTTCTTTGTTAAAAGGAATTTTCAAAAGTGTTTTNAAAAACTAATGAAATCCAAAATTTTACCTGGTATCTGCAATAGCTCCTGTAAATATCATTCCAAATGAATGAATTCTTGAATTCCTCAAAAGACACAGTTTACGCCCCATATCCAATTGATGTTCTAGAGTGAGAGATTATAACTGATCTAAGCCCCCAAGGTGTTACTGATGTCTATAAATATCAAAAGGAACACGATGAAGGTGCCTTTAAACCATGTGGTGTACTCCTATTAACTTTCGATCGCTATTCCACCCTTGAAAAATAGATCTCCTGGCATAAAGTCAAAGCCCGTCAATTGTTTCCTAATCACATGCGCTGCAACACATGTCAATTACTCGGGCATACAATAAAATGGTGCAAAAATAACCCATTATGTGAAAACTGTGGTTTACCCTCACATGCCCTTGAAAGCTGTAAGCGGACTTTTGGCGTTAACTGTTCTGACGAACACCCGTCTTCTTCCAAAGAATGCAAAATTTACATACAACAAAAAGAGATTTTGAAAAAAAAAACAAAAGAAAAATGCACTTTAAAAGTCGCTAAAGAAAAATATCAGTCAATGAAATTAAGTGAACCACAAATAACATATTCTGATGTCTTAAACAACAATATCAACAAGTCCAGCAAAAATAATAATTATTCTTACAACAGCCCCGCAATAGTCAACATTAAACTAATCTACAAAAAACATTAACAAATAAAAATTACAATTAAAAAATTTTGCCTACAATAACAACTCGCTCTATGATCAAATCATTAGCTAGCAAATCAACAACAATTAATTTAAAAAATAAAGAAACACACAACTTAACACAAAGCAAAAACTACGGTTTGCCTAAGACAACAATAACAAAAGCAATCAATAATTCTTATGTAGAACATAAAGAATTAAACGAAATAATGTCTGTAGACGACAAATAATTAATCCTCTAGCATATGAATGAATTTTAAAATTATTCAGTGGAATATTAATGGTCTAATTAATAATTATCACGAACTACAACTAGTAATTAAAGATCATCACCCAAACGTTATATCTATCCAAGAAACGCATATACCATATACCAACAACAATGATATAATTTATGCAGTAACAATACTGCTAAACAAGGTATTGCAATTTTAATAAAAAAATCGATACCCCATAAATTACTATACACAGATTCAAATACGGTTTCCATTGCAATTGAAATGTATATTGGCCTAAAATGTAATTTTATTAACATATATCTCTCACTACAACAAACTATCCTTGCATTTAATCTAAAACATATTTTATACAAAATCAATTCTTTACTGATGATCTTAACGCTTGAAGTACACTCTGGAGTCCAAGCATTAGTAACTCTCATGCTAAAATTTTCGAAAATTTAATTATAAGTGAAAATCTCATAATTCTCATTAATGGCAAATCTACACATCTATCCACTCGTAACACATTTACACATGTTCACATTTCTTTATGTTCTCCACAAATTGCTGCCTTCTGTTCTTGGAATTCTCTTAACGATTTGTACGGAAGTTATAATAAATATATTAAAAAGCTTTAATATTCCTTCTTATGCTAGGAAGCATAAGTACAAAATTGATTCTGCAAGCTGTACTTTATACCTACCTACCAAAAGTAAATATCGCTGTGAATGCTTTAACTACTAAAGATATCAAAGCAGCAGTAAATGTCAGCATTAACCAAAATAATACCAAATGTTCATCACATCGTGTTGCGTGGTGGAACTGCGATTTAGAAATATAAAGAAAACTCAAGCAAGACCAATTCCATATTTCTAAAAGAAATAGAAATGATGACAACCTAAAACTCCACAAAAAGAATGCCATGTTTAGAAGGGACGTTGAACTTAGTAAAGCCGCTTGCATGCAAAAGTTTATATCTAACATCAACCCTTCGTTTTCACCTAAACGTATTTAGAAGGATATAAAGCTTCTTACGGGTGGTTTAAGTACACTGTACCACGACCCTGCTGTCGCTTACGCCGGCACAATGTAATGAATAACTAATGATCATTAACAACACAACGTATATGAATTATTAAATATCAAATAGCATACTTGACCTATTTTTAATTGTAGAGCGTCGCTGCTTTCATGTTGTTGTTGTTGCTTGAGAATTATGCATTGCTTGTATTATTGTGGCTGAGCATAACATCGGGATCGTGTTGCTTACCGTTAGCCGTTGATTAACAAACGCACAAACATAAACATTGTTATAGACTAGTATGTGAGTACTTTAATAAACACACATACATGTGTAACAGTCTTCAGATTTACATAGAATTAAGGGACTGATTTGAAATTGTCAAATCAGCCAAAACATAATATAAAAGAGGAAACAACTCCCAAGCCTAGATCAATAATTAATGAACCATCTGAGCTCCTAGTTGAGCACAGTAAAATAATAAAAAAGAAAAAAAAAATAAAATTCTTTTAATTAAAATTAAAATTCTTTTAGTTTTTACATGGCGATCCTGCCAGTCCTGAGTGCTAAAATTTAAAAAGCACCAGAAAAACAGGACAATACTGCTAGGGCTGGTAAGCCCTGAATGCTGCCAGCCCTGAATACTGCCATAATCCTGAAGTGCTACAAATTAAAAAGCACACAGGATTTAAACCAAAAAAGAGTGCGATACAAGTTGCATCAAATTTTGGAGTGCATAAAATACTGCACCCATAGACAACATCAATTTTTATCCTGGCGGATCAGCCGAAAACGATCCGTCAGCTGCGTAGAAGGACGATACTGCCTTGCCAAGAGACAGTGTATTGGCTAAAGGACCCAATGTCATGATGACACAAACGAAAATGGCTAGCACGCATACGTCACAAACACAACAACAATTTGTACAACAGACAACCTACTACAACAAGTAAAGTAATTAAAACTGCTAATAAAAAAAATTTTGTTTAGCTATTTAAAAGTGGAGCGTTCTAGCCTCCCCCATAGTCCACAAAGCGTTAATCGCTCTTGGAAACTAGGACTATAGATTAAGTTAAAGAGTTAAAAAATTCTATTTAAGTAAAACAAAATTATATATAATTAAAAAAAAAAATATATATGTATAAATAAATAATAATGGTACTAGTAAGAAAAGTTTGTAATATATTAAACAAGATGCATAAAAAAGAATAGGAGCAACGAATCCGGTTAAGAGTATTTGAGGATAACAATAATACAGAAATAACATTTGAAGAGAATAGGTTAGCAATGAATTTGACTGAGGTTTCTTAGGGAAACCAGAACCCCGTACTGATGAGGATATAGCTGATAGAATTGAAGAAGGACCAAAGAGGGAAATTATAGCTATGCTCAGGAGATTAGACGAACTTAAAAAAAGAAAGATTAAAGTAAAGGAATAAATAAAAATAAATATATGCAAAACACAAAGAGTGGTGTAAATTTTAAATACAGCTTCAAAACTTATTCCGAATTTCGACCGAAACCCTGAAATTTGCGTTCTTTTCTTGACTCTTTGTCATTGGTGGACTCAATTAGGGGAGCTCACGTATCCGTCGCAATATCCCTTATTGAGACCACATTGGAAGGATAATTATGTTGCAGACGCATTGTCACGGATAACAATAGATGACTTGATAAATATGAATAAAAAGGTATCGTGCGTGTTAAAATTCACGACAAGATCGATGACTAAACAACAAACCAATAGTGAAATAAATAATCAGCAAAAACAGTTAAAATAGAAAAGCCCAATATTTATATACCAATTAAGAATACTGACGTCAGAAAGTTTTATAAATTAAAGATTTTCCCTGATAAATGCTACATAAAAAGGAAAATCAATATTAGCTAGCATAAATATAAGTGATACGTTTACTTCAGAGAAATTTGACTTAGTACGAATGTTCTCTAGGCTCGAAAAAGTGGCCGGTAAACTCAATATTAATAAATAAATATAAGTGATACGTTTACTTCAGAGAAATTTGTTCTCTAGGCTTGAAAAAGTGGCCGGTAAACTCAATATGAATGAATTACAAGTGGCACCTAGCGAGGACATTTTCGTATTTATCTTGATAAAAGAATTTAAAGATATGGGCAATATAACACTGAAGAAAATTGAAATATCCAACCTATGTAAATAGAAGCTAACTGTAATTGAAAAGAAGAATGCTAAGGCAATTCTTGATATTATGCTGAAATATCATGATTATCCCATTAAAGGAGGTCATTGCGGGATATACAGAACCGCTGAAAAGATAAAAAGATATTACTATTGGAAAAATATGACAAAAGACATAGCTAAATACGTTAAAGCATGTCACAAATGTCAATTAGCAAAAACAAACAAACACGTTAAATGTCCAATGCTTGTCACAGAAACACCCAATAAACCACTTGATACGGTTTACGTGGACACAATCGGACCATTTCCAAAATCATTTCATGGAAATGAATATGCAGTCACACTTATTTGTGACCTAACCAAATATTTGGTAACGATACCAGTAAAAGATAAATCGGCTAAGACAGTCGCTAAGGCGATATTTGAAAACTTTGTGCTTACCTATGGTCCAATGAAAACGTTCATTTCGGACATGGGCACAGAATACAAAAACTCTATATTGACTGAACTTTGCAACCTATTGAAAATTCATAAAACAACTTCAACAGCTCATCATCACCAGACATTAGGTACGATAGAAAGAAGTCATAGAACTTTTAATGAATGCGTACGTTCATATATATCAGTAGATAAAGACGACTGGGATGAGTGGCTCAGGTATTTTACATATTGTTTTAATACAACACCATCAACTGTGCACAATAACTGCCCTTTTGAGTTGATTTTTAGTGGAATACCAATAGTTTCAAGGATTTTAGTGAAGTAGATAGA
>QOCX01001714.1:0-11763 GCA_005959815.1 Sarcophaga bullata | reverse complement strand
ACGACGTGGATAACTATGCCAAAGAGGCAAAATATAGGTTAGAAATAGCGTTTAAAATAGGCTAAAAATTTATTAGAAATAAATAAAACTAAACAAAACTTCATTATGATAAGAATACGTTAGACTATAAATTTAAAATTAAGTTAGATGCATCATATAAGGGCCCCTTTAAGGTAAGAAACTAGACGTTAAGAAACAATGTAACAATATTAGATAAAGAACAAATAAAGAACAAATAGTCCATAAGAATAGACTTAAGTTATATAATAAATAAGTAAAATAATAAAATAATAAAATAGCTAAAATTTTATTAGAAATAAATAAAACTAAACAAAACTTCATTATGATAAAGAATACGTTAGACTATAAATTTAAATTAAGTTAGATGCATCATATAAGGGCCCCTTTAAGGTTAAGAAACTAGACTTAAGAAACAATGTAACAATATTAGATAAAGAAACAAATAAAGAACAAATAGTCCATAAGAATAGACTTAAGTTATATAATAAATAAGTAAAATAATAAAATAAGTAAAATAATAATTGTAAACTAGTAATAAGAAACAATAGTGGTACATTAATTAGAATTAATTATTTAAAAAAAAATTTACATATAATAATTTGTAATGTTGCGTAAAAGAATGTCCATAAAACAAAAGTTATATGAACATTCTTACAAAGAGGGGAGGTGTAGCACGACCCTGCTGTCGCTTACGCCGGCACAATGTTATGCATAACTAATGATCATTAACAACACAACGTATATGAATTATTAAATATCAAATAGCATACTTGACCTATTTTTAATTGTAGAGCGTCGCTGCTTTCATGTTGTTGTTGTTGCTTGAGAATTATGCATTGCTTGTATTATTGTGGCTGAGCATAACATCGGGATCGTGTTGCTTACCGTTAGCCGTTGATTAACAAACGCACAAAAATAAACATTGATATAGACTAGTATGTGAGTACTTTAATAAACACACATACATGTGTAACAGTCTTAAGATTTACATAGAATTAAGGGACTGATTTGAAATTGTCAAATCAGCCAAAAATTAGTATAAAAGAGGAAACAATTCCCAAACCTAGATCAATAATTAATGAACCATCTGAGCTCCTAGTTGAGCACAGTAAAATAATAAAAAAAATAAAAATTAAAATTCTTTTAATTTTTGCAACACACTCTATCAAATATATTAAATCGAGACCAAACATGATTTCTTTTCCATCCGATATCGCCAATTGTTTCGCAAACGTTGGTCTATATTGCCAGAAGACTCTAATTTCTCTCAAAATTTTCATAAACTTAAATCAGATATTTGCAATCTTGCTTACAATCCATAATCTTCCAACACAAATGCTAACAAAATAGAACTACCTATTAATATGGTTGAACTTGAAGACGCATTACATCTAGCCAAAGGCAAAACTCCAGATGATGATCGCATATCGTATCCGAAATACTCAAAACACCAGCTTCTCTCTGTTCACAACAACATCTTTTTATCCAACGTTTATCCCCAACAATGGAAAGTAGCATTCCTAAGCCAAAAACCGATCATACGGCTCTCACTGGTTATCGTCCCATATCTCCATTACCTTCTATCAGTAAAACACTTTAAAAAATAATATCTGAAGGCTAATGTCGTTTTTAAAAGCCAACAATCTCATATCCATTAATTAAGTAGCTTTTATGAAAAAGAAAGGTACAGACAACGTTCTTATATACCTCCAACATTTCATTTCAAGAGTTTTATCAAACAAAAATCATGTTAACATTCTATTCACCGATTTTGTTTTGATCGTGTCGGCATTCATGTAATCCTTCCACAACTAGAATGGAACAAAAATGTACTTTATAATCAAAAATTTTCTTACTAATCGTAAATTTAGAGTTAGAATGTGCGGTCAACAATGGAAAACTTTTGGTCTATATAATGGAATACCACAAGTTTCTCCATTATCCATGGTGCTTTTTATAATTGTCTTTAATTAGTTCAGCAAAATTATTTCCCTTCATAAACAGACAGAACATGCTATCTATGCAGATGACGCAATCTTCGCAAAAATTAGGGATAATAATATAGTTAAAAACGCATTCACAAATATTCTGAGAGGTCCTAAACTGTTTATTAAAAAATGCAGTCTTTTACATATCTGTAATAAAAGGAACTGGAACTTGTTTGACGTCGAATACAAAAATATCAAAATTAAACGAGTAAATTACCTACGTATTCTTGGTATTATCTTTGATAAAAGCTTCACCTTTAAAGAACATTGTTTACAGTTCAGGAAAAACCTCAACTCTAGATTAAACATAATAAAGTTCCTTACCTCTAAACATTGCAACAGTCATGTCTCCACAATGGTTAATATAACTTATTCTATACTTCTAGCTAAAATAGATTATGGACTTCCAATTTATGGATGGTGTGCACCATATCGCATCGGAGCTTTCCCTACAAGCCCAATTACCAATATATTAGCAGAAGCTGGTTTACCTTTCATCGAGGACCGTACTGTTTGCTTAACCCAAAAACTTATTCCAAAGGAACAGAATAGAATCTATTATTGCTAGATGTTCTAAATTAGCACAAAACCTTGATTTACAACTAAATCCTATATATTTGAATCACTGGCTGGTGGAACAATCTTGTTGTATAAGGTCTATGATTGATCTCACGAATCCTAACTTCTATCTGTGATGATAATATAAATTTAATTTTAAAATTCATTCTAAAAAATAGCCTACAAAATCTTATATAATTTAATTTTTTTCGGAATCGATGGCCTATGTAGCCAGTATTCCTCCCTTTAAATTAGTTACAACAATTGTATTTTTGTAATTGATAAATAAATAAATAATTTTCAAATCTTAAATTAAAATACAGATCATATTTGTTTAACCAGTTCTACATACACAGATCCGTCGCTCATTTATCTTGTCTTCATTTAAGTACAAGAATACCTCTTGTAGCATATCGTAATGGATTTGGGTGATTGTCAAGCTCCTCGAAGTACGTTTCAACACGCCTTAGACAAGATTCTCTATATAAGGCAAAAGTTACGTGGGTACACTTTAGTTCGTTTACCTTAATTAGTAGGAATTTTTGTTCGTGAGACAATTTGTGGTTTTATATGTGCGCTTAAAAATGTCGTGTCGTCTACAAATGTTAGAAGTAAAACTGGACCTAGAACGCCACCCTCGAGAAAGTCGCAGTTGATTTTTTGATAGTGACATAGAATATTTCCTTCTTTAAGTATGAAGTTCCTGTTACTCGAATAGCAGTCCATGCACATTTTCAGGGAAAGTTTGTTTCAATTTAAGTGTTGGACCTTCATACCATACCTTATCAAAGTCTTGGGAAATACCTTTAAAGAGTGCAGAACAATAATTTGTATATACAACGACTCTTTTAATTACATTAACTAGCCTATGAAATTGTTGAAATCACCCAAATTGATGATATGGGATATAACCGCACTCATTTAATAAAGGTGTTACTTAAAGTATTAATACTTTTTCAAATAATTTCGACAAGTTTGGTAGAATACTAATTGGTCTATATTAATTAACCTTGGAATGGTTCTAACATTCCTTGGTATAATAGTTAGAAGTAAAGCTTTAAAATTTGTGGGAAGTTCCGGAGACGTATAATGGAATTCATTGTGAAAAAGATAACTCTTACTGCTATTCGAGGTAACTCCGAGAGCATTTTATTGCTCATCTTGTCAATACCACGACCTTCTTTAGGATTTAGGATTTTATTGACACTTTCAACGCAACGATGACTTATTGACTTTAATTTATCAAATTTCCATTGGAATCACGAAACAGTGGTTTACTTATTACTGGTCTTTTAAGATTTCTGGTTGCATGCCATAGTGAGTAATGTAATCACGGAGTAGCACCTAATTGCTCTAAATATACTAAAGTTTCTAAAGGATGAAATTTTTGTGCATTAATTTAATCATTTATTAATTTGTGATGATAACTGTTCTTGTCTCCGTCTGCGGACTCTTCTATTCTAAAGTAAGTTCTTCGATATCAGCGGCATACAATCTATTGTACATAATTTGTATTGGTGTCTTAATAACACAATTGAGCGCTAACGTGAGAGTTTATTGATGACTATAAATGGCCTAATTAAAATTATTATTAGAACAGTAAGTACTTCTTGTATTTTATCTAGACCACTTTTGTTGTTCTTTCGTGCAAATAACTAGCTAGGGACTTGAGATTGTTCCACTATGTAACAAGTGTAGGTGTATGAACCGAATATAAGTTTAAAGAGGCTTCTCTTTGGAAATGTTTCTTACTATGGAAGAGTTGATTATGTCTGGGATTTTCTGTTCATTAGTTGGCCAATAGCTAGAAATGGCATTCAGTATAAATTTGTGTAAAAAAGTAATGTTTTAATTATGATCTGAAGGCTAAGTTACTTGACCGTAACGTAATGTAACAGTAAATGGCTAGTTGCTCAAGCGTAAGAACCGTAAAATTGTAACGTACGTAGCCTTAAGAACGTTTGTGTAGTTATAGAAACGTAAAAAACGGGACATATGTCAACGAAGAATGTAAACAAAAAAGAAACAGAACACTAAGCAACACATACGTGAACACAACACAATGCAAAGAAACGCTGCTTAGAAACAATGCTGTTTTCTCGCAGAAGGACATTAATTGGATTTTAAAATCTGAAATCTCAGAAAATTTCAAAATCTACTATGAAAACTCGGTCTGTTAAGGGTTCTGGTGATTGATTTAGTTAAAGGGACGTGCAATGCGTTCAAAACAATTTACTTTCTCCGCCCATGTTGTCCCATTTTCCCGAAAAAGGACATTAAGTAGATTTTAAAATCTGAAATCTCAGAAAATTTCTAAATCTACTATGAAAACTCGGTCTGTTAAGGGTTCTGGTGATTGATCTTGTTAAAGGGACGTACAATGCGTTCAAAACAATTTACTTCGTCCGCCCATATTCTCCTGTTTTGTCACTATATTTATTTGTTTACCGGATTACATTAGCTTTCTCAAATTACTGATTATCTGTTCATTATAGTTTTTATTACGCATTATATATAAACAGTCATTAACTAGAGGACTTATTTTATTAACTTTTGCTTTTTTATCTTATTTTAATCACGACTTCATATAATTTTTCCTTTTTTCTTTCCAAATTAAATTAATTATTTAACAGAGTTTTGTTAGTAACATAACAGAGCTCTCTTAACTCATTTGATTTGTGTCTGGGGAGTTAGATTTTAAAATCTATCTTGACACACATTCTTTGTTTTTATTTTCTACTTCGTTTATATTTCCATATAAATTTTTTTACCCCTTCTACGTTGTTTTCACACATTTTTTGAATTTGATCTATTTTTTTAAATCTTTCATCATATCTCATTTCAATTGCCTCAAGCAAAGTCTTTATTTTAATTTCATTTTGCTTCAGCGAGCTTTAAAATTTATTTCATCTTGGACATCTCTAAGACCAGGTCTACATTTTGGATATATTGCACGCAGTCATCACAAATAAAACGAATACAATTATCTTCATGAATAATTTTTGATTGATTTATTCAACCGGTGTTGACAACTCATGTCCAGTTTTCGTTACGGTTTGCTTGGGATCGGTCAAAATCGGCAACGAGCCTAGAAGGCTGGATAGCTAAGGTATCAAGGGTTCGAAAACAGTTTTCGTTACAGTCGGACAATTCTTCGGACCGAAGATCTGACGAATATCTTTGTCATCGACAAGAAATGTAAGACATTCCCAAAAAATGCAAGTCACAGCCCAAATATGTCGTTTTGCCCGATTTATATAATGAGCATTTTTCGCTCAATTGAATCATTTTATATTGAAATCTTTGACACCAACATTCTATTTTTTTTCCTTTTTAATCAGATTTTGCTGATTTATATAGAGCATTTTCTTTGCTCATATCAAAAATAAGTTATCTTCCGACTTACATAGAGCACTTTTTTTGGCTCATGTAAAAAAAGTTAGCTTCGTCGGCTGTATCTCCGATCCCAAATGATGGCCGACCCTATTCCTATTTGTATAATTTTTTAATCGATTTCCTTTTTATGGTTTCCCAAACTTTTCAATTTTGTTTACATAACAGCCCCTTTTAACTCAACTTTCACATTAACTGTAGAAAACTATAAGTTTTGTAGTTAAATTTAGACACATTTTCCCTGTCGCATCATGTTCTTATTGCAAAAGTGAAAACCGAAATTCTTCTTCAATGTACACACGTTTGTACATGCATATGAGCATGTGTCTATATGAAATTAAAAAAAAATAAGAATTATCATCCCCTATATAAATACATACATATGTATGTACAGTTTATACAATAATAAAATAAAGGATAACAAACTGTGAGCATATCGTCTTTTTTAAATTTTATTTATACTTACCTGCATGGTAAACGTCTTTCCGCATCCTGTTTGACCATAGGCAAAAATTGTACCATTATAGCCTTCGAGTACATTATCTACAAGGGAGTAGCAGGCTTCATTATACAACGTTTCTGTAGGTTCTAATTCTCCGTAAACGCTATCAAACGTAAACATCTTATCTGGAGCTGTGCAATCTGAAGGGTTTGTAACCGATACGGAACATTTGTCGACAGTAATGATGTGCTAGTAAAGAAAGAGTAAAATCATTTAGGTCTTCCTTAAATTGAATTGAAAATTTGTGTAAACTATAAATAAAATTTTGTTTCAAAATATTTTCTTGGCCAAATGTTCAAACTGTACAATCCTTTTCCCACTTGGACAAAGTAATACATCGTTTGCAGATGGCTCGCGATTTAGTATTGCAAACTGCATAGAAAAAGCTAATCAGACTTATAAGAACTACAAAGGTATGTACGGCGAATATGTGTATCGTGATTTTAAAAATGTGAGATACAAGATCCACAATAATATCCTCTAGAGCGAAACTTTGGCTTTCGTACAAATCTCAATTTGTTAAGAAGGTATTGCGTATTCTAGGGGAAATTGTTTCAAAACACTAGAAAACTAGCAGAATGTAAAGCAGCTATATACGTAGAACAAATACTATATAAATACCGGCATCAGTACTGCAGAAACTGAGTACTACCCAAGACGCTTTTCCGGTTGATTCTAGTCAAATATATGAACCTAATTCTCTTTTTACACGAATTAGATTTAAAAGAAGTTAAAACGAAATAATCTTTTTTACACGAGTTGTTTGGTTTTAGCACGATTTTTAATATTTTATGAATTTTAATATTTAAATAGAATTTTTAAACATTTTTTTCACCTAATTATCTTTTTACACTAATTTTTTGGGAACGAATCTATAGTGTAAGTAGAGAATTGAGGTATATATGTAAGAGAAACTGCTGTTGAAAATATGTTACAGTGCATTTAAAAAAATGAAGTCTCCGTAGTCTAGTAGGTAGCGTGTTTTAATGTGAGACGAGATGCCGTGGTTCAAAGCCATCTTTAAAACTGCACAGACATCTTTAAAACTGTAAGTCCCACCACTTATGAATAAAATTAACTTACACAACATGGGTAGTGTGTGAAGCTAGGTCGTAATGCTTACCTAATTAAGAATCATAGTATACACAGCAGGATAAAACTAAGATATATCTGGATCAACCAGAGCTCAAAAGTCGTATTACCAGAATATAGTAAGGTCACTCCCAGTTGTCCGACATGATGGCCAACATACAAATAACAACCAATTGCATCATTTTAATACCAGATGCCCGTGGGCACGATTTGCTATACGGATGGCTCTAAACATGGAGATAGGACGGAATTGAGTATCTATAAAAAAAAACCAGAAATTAAACTTTGTTTCTGATTACCGCACTATAATACGGTTCTTCAAGCGGAGGTACGTACGATCGGGGATTGTATGATCTGGGCTAGTAATCAGTTGGTAAGCTTGACGTTTAGGGATTTTAATACCTTTATAAATAGTCAAATGACAAGTATGCCACTAACTTCCATCATTTACATGTTGGAATGTAAAAAGGCGATCAACAATTACTTCAGGCATTGAACGGGTCATCATAGAGTTATTGGAATTAAGGAAGCGAATATTCTGACTAATAGAGTCCAAATAGTCTACACCATAAGCTTGGATAACCCAATGCCTGTCAGTGTGTTAAAGACCAAGCAGAAAAAGTTGGGGGAAATGGCACATCGAATATTATGGAATAATTAAACAACAGAAAGAATTACAAAAATGAATGAAGGGAAAACCATGAGTTTTATAAAACTAAATATCGGTGACTTGAGCACGATAATGAGTGTACTCACGGGATACTCCATCTTACATGTATACCTGAACGTCGTAATGGAAAATAATGAATGCAGGGAATGTGGTGGAGAAATATAAAGTCTTTATGTCACTGACTAGCTTTTGTATTTTGGGGATTTCAGTGTACCAGATACAACTCTTCTCTGAGGAATGGACTTTAAAAAGTTTGCACAAGATACAGACTTCGTATAGAAAGTAAAGTTGTATTCCTAATGGTAAGCGCACAACAAGTCTACATAATGTTAATAGGCATGGGGCCCTTAATTGGTCTCCTCTCCTTCAACATACCTTCGTAACTAATGATAGCATGATGGCAATGACTAACGCAAGTGCCTCAGATTTTATGTTTGTGAAAATAATAATGTACAAATTTTATTATTTAAATATATTAAAAGAAAATGTTTGCATTAAATTGGGCCATACCTCCGATAATGATCTACTCATCTAAAACTGTGAAAGAATGGTCAATTTACAATTAAAACCCCATAAAACACTTTTGTGGTATTTTGTAAAATACAAATTTGATTGCACAGTACATTAAACAAGGAACTGAATAGGGAAAAAAGCTAGCCTTTTTTATAAAAAGCTGTTTAGAATAAGTTTTTTCCATTAAAGGACATCATGACCAAGTGTGAAAACTATTGAATTTTTTGAGATAACAATAAGTAATACAATGTATAATGTTTAAACAACTTGAACTAAATTGTGGAAGAATTAGGAATTCGTAATGATTATTATTTCCAACAGGTCAGTGATGATAAACAAACTGCTGCTACTAATGTGAAAATTTTTAGAGGCTTAATACTCTTCCACGAACCACCGATATTTCTCCAAGACAGTATTTAAGGGATCATTTGCAAATATGATAGCTAAGTCAGTAAATTTCAAATAAAACGCAACTGAAAAACTTTTTATAAGTGAATGGCACCAAATATCAACACAAAAGACAGAAAAACCGTTGCACTTAAAACATTTTACATGAATTGGGGTGTCTAGACTTATGTTGTACAGTAGTATATTTGCTCCTGTTTTTTAAAGTGACAGGACTTCATTGAGCAAAACAGGAGGCAGTAACATACTCTTTACACTTCACATAAATAAAGTAAAAAAATAATAAATAATAAGTTTTAAATGTTTACGTTTTGATCCTTATAAGAACAGTATTAATTCGAGGATTGTAACTATGAAGGAAATGATGTTTTACTTCACTATAGTCAACACTGTCCTTCGACTAAATAGTTCAAACTTCCCTGTATATACATATATGTATATACAGTTGACCTGGTTGTGGTTTGTCGTGAGGTTAGTTGTTCCGAATGATAAACTTGATTTACTTAAATACATATTGGGGAGAGTACTCCAGAACGATCATAGTCTTGTTGTATGCCGGTTGACACACAGCCTCCACCTGACCACTCTCGCCACCCTATGCAGGTTAGCTAGGAATAATCAATAATCGGTCTCCTACAAAGAGACGCAGATACGGAGCCGTGCTACGAAAAGATACAAGTGACCGAAAATGTTATCTGCGACATGGCGAACTGATGTCGCCATTGACTAGGCATCATCCCACAGAGGGTTCCCTCAAGAGATGGGAAAATAGGAGAATAACGCCCCCATGGTCCCCTCAGTTCCACTGAAGCGGCGAAATACGACGCACTTGTTTGGCGCATTAGAACCGAGCCCAGTAAGATTATAATTATGGTATACCCGAGAAATGGATGTGAATTGGCGATAAAGACTGACGATGGTAGTATTCCGGCATGGCTGAAATGGTTTACGGGCTAATGCTGTCATTATGACAAGTCTGTCGGTACGTTCCTGATTTACGTCGGCCTAGCTCTGAACACGTATTTCCAAGAGGTTATGTGTCAACCTTGGCGTGACCTCCCTGCTTATGCATTGGGCAAGCATATAACATTCTCCTCTTATATGGATTCGGTCCTCCAATATTTGGCATCCTCGTCAGTGCTCCCTGGGTTATAGATGCTTTTTCGCCGATGAATTTAACGTGCTCCTTAAAGTTCAACCTGTCGTCGATAATCACTCCTAAGTATTTTATGGGCCTCTTCGATTCGATCTTGATGCCTCCAATGGTCACTTCCATATTCTCCATTATCTTTCGGCCACTTGTTAAAATGGCCTCCGTTTTATGTGCAGGAAGTGTTAAACCTGCCTCATCAAGCCACCTTTCGAGTCGCTGTGTTCGTCTTCTCCTCTATTTCCTTTACCGTCTTAGCGACCGAGACTACCACAATCGTAGTTCCGTTTGACAATTGCTACGTATTCCTTTTCTCCATCATCCGTTAGGTATATTACCTTTCTGTCCTGAAAATAATCATTCAGAATTTTCATTAAGTATGGCGGCGTAGCCATGTTGAAAAATGCTCTCATAATCCGCCTCCAATTCGCCGAGTTAAATGTGTTCCTAACGTCAAGTGTTACAACCGCGCAGTATTCCTTGGAGCCAAATCTCCATCTTTCGCCTTCTATTGCGTCCTTGCAATATCGACCACTCTCCTTATCGCATCCTAAATCCGTATTGCAGGTCCGAGAGAGCTCCTTTCGCCTCGACATGTGTTAGCAGTCGATTGTATGCTATCCTCTCCAGTACTTTTCCCATAGTGTCAAGTAGGCAGATGGGACGATACGACGATGGTTCACCTGGAGGTTTACCAGGTTTTGGAATGAGAACCAATGTCTGCTTTTCCATGGAAAAATACCCTCGACAAAACACTTGTGGAACACATTGGCGAACATATCCGGCCTACACCTGATAGCCACCTTAAGTGCCAGGTTTGGGATTCCATTCGGTCCATGTGCTTTCCTATCTTCTATTCTAGCACACGCTGCAAGTACCTCCTCCCCTGCCTATGGAAATAATGTACCAATAATCTACCGTAGTAAAATCGAACAGCCTAGTTTAGGCTGAGCTCCTAGCAAAGCAAAAGCATGCCGACCGCAGATTTCGAACATTGAATTTATCCTTCTATTTACGTCCATTTAGTGCATCTATTGCCCCATTCGGTCGCCCAGGTGTTAAAGTACCCCCCCCCAACTATCCATCATATGTTTGCAACTCGTCCATAGACCACTTTGAGGGCGCGTAACAGCTATAGACGTAAATCCCCTTTATCCTGGCCATTATGAAACCAGTGTACCGTCTATAGGTTTGCTGGAAGGGTAATGAACCGCAAATCCATATAGTTGCAGTAGTAGACTCGTCGGTGATCTAGGTATTGTTCCTTGGTACCCTTTACAGTTCGCTTATAATTGCGACGTCAATTCTCTCCTCCATCACCCTCAGGGTCAATAGATCCTGGGCTGCTTCACAATGATTTAAATTAATTTGAATTGTAAGCACTTAGTTGGAATGTTCCTTTACGAATCCTGCATATTACCCAGCCGATCCTAATTCTATTTTCCTTCAGAAGAATAGCTGCAGCATCTGC
>QOCX01001713.1:14953-29428 GCA_005959815.1 Sarcophaga bullata | reverse complement strand
AAAAAATGCTCATTACGGTAAAATAATTGTCAAATGTTGAAATATATTCAAACTTACCTTCAAATACGTTTGGTATGCCACTTTCAAAATAGACCAGAGCTGGATAATCGTGTACACCATAACCATCGGCAACTGAGAAATCTTTTGTCTTTACAAACTTAATGCCATGTTTGTCACAATCGTCATCAATATTTTCCAGTTCTTCTAAAACTTTTGTACAAGTTTCACAGCCATCAACATCTAATGAAAAAGTTCCCAAAATGGCAAATAAATTAATAAAATCGAGAGGAAAATTAAAGAAAAAAACTTCTACAGGATATACTACAAGCTTAACAACACAGAGCATGGCACACACAAATATTAAGAAGGAAAAAAAAAGCAAGAAAAAGAAATCGAAAAACATTTAAAAGAAAAGAAAAAAAAACAGCACAATAAAAGAACAAACAAAATCAAAGAAAAAGAAGCAAGAAAAAGTTAAAAATTTTTAAACGCTTTGAAAAAAAGGAAAGAAATTCGCATTAAAAATTTAATGCCAGGGAAAACGAAAAATTGGAAAAAGTTTTCTCTTTAAAATCAAACGGGGAGCGCGTAAGTGGAGGTATAACAATTGAATCTTTATGGTTGTCAAGATACAAACAACAAGAACAACAAGAAAAAAATACAGAGGGAAAAATCATTAAAAGAACCAAAGTTTACAAGACTACAGGGTAGAGAGAGCGAGAGAGAGATAGAGAGAGGGGGGGGGACCGAAAAAAAAAGGTGTTTAAAGAAGAAAAGAGAAAGGGTGTTTAAAGGACCAAAAAAACTAAAAGGTCACAAGATGGATCGTTTGTATAAAAGGAAAAAGGGGAAAGAGGTTGTAAGGTTGTATGTCATAGGGGAGAGAGGTATTTGAAACAATAACACCATTTAACAACAACAACAATCAATCAATTATTATCATCATCATCATCATCATCATCATAATCATCATTATTAGCATCATGTAAAGTATTCTTATGCCTCTTGTACCCTCTTCACGTTGTTTACTGGTGGTCGTGGCACTTGGCTCACTAGATGTTGCACCATCAGCACCACCCTCTGCACCTTCACTGTCTGCATTGGCATCAAAAGCAGCCGCTACACTTGCTGCACCCGGATCTTGTGACTGTTGTTCCTTTTCTTTTTTAAGGCGTGCCTTGCGTGCCGCCTTCGAATTGCATATGTCGCATTGAGTCTTATTCCCTAAAAAGTGGTCGGTTTTTTTCGGTTTTCATAGTGGGGGGAATATGGTTACGTTTTTTTTTGTTGTTGGTTGGCATTTTCAATTTATATTTCAATGTTAATTTTTTGGTTTTTTTGAAAAAATAAAACAGTCAGAAATATTTGATTTTCGAAATAAAAGAAAAGGGTTTAGAAGCATAACTAATCGAAATTACACTGAGTGGTTGTTAGTTAACGTTCTAGTACGGTAACTATACTAAATTAGTACTGAGTTCAGTTTCCAGCCATGATTTATGAGTGCAGATTATTTATGCAAACTTTAGTTTTTCTTTTTTTTCTTTTTTTATTTTGAATTGGTTAATAATTTGTGTTTATATTGATTTACTCTTTTATTAATTGATTATTTACGTTATTATGTTTCATTTTTTATTTAATTTTTAATTTAATTTTCATTTTTTTTTTAAAGTTGCAATCTTTTTGCGCAAAAGTGTAACACAAGCTTTAAATATAAAATGTTCTTAAGGATACTTTCCCCTTTTGTATACAAAAAGTAGCAAAAACCTTTCCCTATAAGACAAAAATGTATAAGAAAGCGGGATGTAATAAGTCAGAAACTCTCCCAGATCATTGCAGTCTCTTCAGTGCAGGAGTCACCGCTGTCCTCATACTGATTAAATGGCTGTTCCTTAGTAGAATATTCTCTGTGAATATACTTGGACAAAGAGACTGACATCAAGTTCCTTTCGCACTATATATCGTAGGCCAAGCTCGTACCTGAAATTTCGACTGTCGACTGCCATTATTTAGAGCCCTGTGCTGCCCGTATGTGATATGCACATAGTTAACCACGATTAGGTTGGCTAACATTTCCCTGGGTATAGGACCTGATGCTGTTTGTTTGCTAGGTTGAGATGGCTGAATCTTAACCCAGGAAGCACAAAACAGCTCTCTTGATTAAACACTTATTATCTGTCACTTAATGTGTTACTGTAGAGTTCTTTCGCGAAACGTGTTCCAGAATACTGGGAGTCTTATTCCACAAGGAAATATTTGTGGTTAAATAAAAGCCATTGTCCAGTCGAAGTCGCCGTAGTAGGCTTATTGACTCGGTTCAAACCCCAGATTAGACATCAAAACAAAAATATGAAAAAATATTTTCACGGCCGACTTCCCACTCAGCAGATTTCTGGCAAAAAACTCTGAACGTGAAATAAAATTGCCATGAAAAATTTCTCAAAAAAAAATCTGTCGTTCGAAGTCGAGTTTAAACTGTAGGTCCCCCCACCTCATAACTGAAGGGTTGTATTGTATATGAAGAGGGAGGAAGTAAGCGTTTGTCGCCATCGTGCTACCCAGTGTTAGCGCGAACGTGTTTGAGAATACTGGGAGTGTTAGTTCACCAAGGAAATAATGATTTACAAGACTAGTCCTGATGCAATTAGGCACTTAGCACCTCTTTATTTAATGGAATGTAAGTGCAGTGTTGTGTGATAAACCTGTAGAGAGATTCATACTTGCTTTGGAATAGTCAGGCCGTATTGAACACGCTGGTTTTATATGCAATGAAATCGTGACTAATTGGCGAGCGCTTTCGGTGTCTCAAACAAACTCTGTGCTGAGAACAAAGTTGTGCTTTACTAAATAGCGGATCACGTTCTGTATCGCTAGCAACCAACCTGTAATGGAGATTCGAGGGAACAGCAATAGACAACAGCCTTTTTGTAGAAATTAAGCAAGTAAAAGCTAGGGCGAGGTAACACCACTGAAAGAGGCGTCCGCGGAAACAATAATTCCAGGCGTTCTCCTGTAGAAAAGTGCTGTATAAACAAACATTAGCGGATCGAGACTCTACTGTCTGCGATCTTATCCCCAAATAAGAAAAGGAATAGCTATACGGAGTGTCATTTTGGTTTGGAAGTGGATGAAACCACAGAGAATAGTAAAGGCCTTCGAATGTCTCTTCTATTGGAAGCCTTGTTCTATCATTTTATTTTTGTCTAGAACAAAAATTCCGAGGATTCTTAATTGATATTAAAGATGTAACTATACAGACAATGAAATATTTTTTAACATTAAACATTTTATATTGAACCAGTGTTACCAAATCGATTACAACTTGTTAGTTTAACAATTTGTTAAAGAAAAAACACGAACTAAAATTCAATGTTAACTTACAGAAATAGACAGCAATGGAACCAGATTCTTCAATTAAATTTATAAGTCTTTCGCCTTCAAGATCTTCAATAACATCTCCACTTGGATCCTTTTGCGTGAGTAACCAAGTGAGGATTTGTTCTTCTTCATAAAGATCTCCTGGAAAACAAAAAAAAATACTTGGCAACCATTTCTTTATCAATTTGATTATAATCTTACCGGCGTAAATAACTGGTTCCTTGGAGGTGGGTTTAAAGAAAACAATGGCTGGTAAGGCAAACACGCCCATCTCTTTGGCCATTTGCTTGTCATCGATCTTAACGAAATCAATGCCTGCCTTATCGGCTTCATCGTCAATATGTTCCACTTCGGCTAAGACTCGAGGACATTGCTTGCAATCTTCACTGTCTTTAAATTCCAAAGAAAGAAAGAAAGAAAGAAAGCAAATTTCTTTTATTCTGTTCTAACATTTAAAGAGAAAAAGAGAGAGAGAGAGAGAGAGATAGTAAAAGTCAAAATACTTACAAAATATCACGGCCAAATAATCGGAAGCTTTGCGTATTTTTTCAAACATTTTACGATTAACCTGTTCTATATGATCGGTCATTTCCATATTGGCGGGACTTGTCAACCAATCCAAAACCTCTTCCTCATCATCAATATCACCATCGTAGTTAATGTATTTGCCTTTACGGAAATATGTAATCCCGGGAGGATTACGGAAGCCATATTTCTTGGCCATTAATTTGTCATGGCATTTAACAATTTGAATGCCATATTCAGAGGCCTCATCATCGATCAATTCAATATGGCGCAAGACACGTGGTGAATCGGGATCATCTTCTTTATCTGGAAAATTAAAATCAACATACAGATACAGGGTGTTAAGATTTTTTATAGGATTTTGTTAATTTTTTTTTTTTAGTAAAATTAAAAATTAATTAAGAAATTAAGAAAAACTTTAAGAAAAGAAAGTTAAAATTTTTATTTAGCAGTTACAGTTTTTTCTGTGTGTTGTTTTTTTTTTAATTTTTCTTTAGTAAAACTCTAGTATTTTTTTTTTTATAAGAAAATGAAGATATAAAATCTAAGAAACGCTAGTAGAAGTAAAAAAAGTTAACATTGTGGTTATTTGAGCGTAAAAGAAAAAGAGAAAAACAAAGTAAAGTAAAGTTTAGTCGTTTTGGTCGTTATTAACGTTTTTCTTTCGTATTTCGTTTATTAATTTGATTATAAATTTGTTAAATTGTTGTTGTTGTAGTTGTAGAGAAATAAATTTTAAAAAAGATTTCTTTTTTATTTTCAAGATTTTAATGTTGTTGAGTTTTGAGTAACGTAGGGGTACTTACAAAAGACGACCGCCAAAAAGTCTTTGGAGCCAATATATTCAAACAATTGCTCACGATCGATTAATTCAATACTTTCGTCGGCCTTCTGTTCCAATATCCATTTGAATACTTCATTTTCATCTTCAATATTTCCTATAAAAATTTTAATTTTTTTTTTCAAGAAAATTAATTAAAAAATTAATAAAAAAAATTTCATGGATTTTTCAATTTTAAATTAAAATTCTTTTTTTTTTTTTCAATTACATCACTGTGGTACTGCAGTGTATTTTTTAGTTTCTTTACGAAACACAAAAAAAAAAATCAATCAAAACGAAGTTTTTGATAAAATGTTACACCCTGTTTGTATATGCATTTGGTATGGTAAATTAAGGAAATTTTTATTGGGATCTCCCCTATTTAAGTTTTCTCTACTTCCCATACATACTTCCTATGCATTTCTAAATCTATCGTATTACAGTTGTTAGAGGAGGACTCTATAGTTTTATTTTCTATTGCTATTGTTATTATTGTTGTTTTTGTGGCTTTAATTTTATTTATTATTTTGGCAAAATCTCAAGATTTTTTATCTTTTTTTTCTTTTACTGTCATAAAATTTTTCTCTCTATTATTATCCAAGTTTGTAAGCATATGTACGTTTGTGTATTTCTGTATATGCCTTCCTCAATGCCATATGTGGAGGCGTGGAGGCGTGGAGGCGTTCTTGTCATTTTTAATAGGATGGCAAACAAAAAAAGTTTATTCTTTTGGCCATGAAGCCATGTTCATGTTCGTTTGTTTGGTTTTTTATTTTAAAATTCTATTTTATTTTGATTTTCTTCTTCTCATACGTATGAAATGAAATATTTAAAAAGATTCTTGTTTCTAAATCTTCTTTTAATAGTTTTCCATTTATTTTCTCAACTCAAATCCCTATAGAGTTGAAGCCTTTCTCTAAAGCAAATCTTTTTTCGTAAGCCCTCATATAAAATGTTGAAATTATTTTTTTTTTGAATAAATAAACCACAAAACAAGGTTGCCAGATTATTGTAAAATAGACTTCTTTTTCATGAGAGAGCAAAAAAATTCTTTATGACGGCTATACACGTCACAGACAGAAACTTTAAAGAGTCTGTCCTTAGGAAATCCTGTTTCATTATGTAGGCCGAAGATCTATCAACATTAAATGGGGTGCTGGATGTTACCAATGACACTCGGCTGACTGATGAAAACGTTAGGCAAGTAAAGGAAAATGTAAGACCATTTACTTGCTTGGTTCATACTAGCAAGTTTTTCAAGCATTTAAACATGAGATGTAATTTAATATGGAAAGATCAAAATCTTCTGAACTGATATTGAATCGGGTATTTATCGGTCCTTTAAAAAAACGAAAAAGGGATTTCGTTTTTGATACACGATCAAGAATTACAAGACTGGCTCTACTAATGCAGTAAAACCGGTCGTGCGAGGATCAAAAGAAAAAGTCAGATCCGAATGAGTTAGCAACACTGAAATATTTCTCCAAGAAGAGAGCCCTACATCAAGATACATAAATAATTGGTCATTAAAACCCTTGAGTTAGGACTACGAAATCAATCGTGCGAGTCCCAAAAGAAAAAGTCAGATCGGAATTAGTTTGCAGTGTTAGCAACACTGAAATATTCCTTCAAGAAAAGCGCCCTACATTGAGATACAAACATAATTGGTCATTACAACCCTTTAGTTAGGATTACGACCTAGCTTCTCACACTGCTTATGTTGTGTGCGTTAATTTTATGCATGTCTGGCGGGATCGCCTACGAACGACAGATTTTTTTTCAAATTTTAATTTTAATTTTTGCTTAGAGTTTTTGGCAGAAATCTGCTGAGAGGAAGTCGCCGAAGAAATATTTTCTTCATATTTTCGTTTTGATGTCTGACCTGGGGTTTGAACTGTGGCTTCACGTCTAATAAGCTACTTACTTGGCTAGGGCGAAACTAAAGAACAATTTCTCTCTGTAAAGCATTGTGTAATCCATACCAAAGAGAATGACTGTAGGCTGCATGGCATACGAATACTATGGTAAAATCTAAGATGACTGAGCTCTACACAGACATCGGATTAGATGTTAAATGTAAGAAATATGAAGCAATCCTCTGTCAAAAGCGGTGAGAGTTTGAAATTGTCTTGAAAAAGATTTTCAAATCTATCATTATGTAGTCGATGTTAAGCTAAGGGGTTCTACCAGTGCTGAAAAGCTAGGTTATGATCCTGACTAAAGGTTATGCAATGGAAAATATTAATCTGGTGACCTTATTTCATTATGGCATCAAATATGAGAGTCAACACAAGTTGTTTGAATGAATAAATAAATGTTAGGGTCCTTATTGCTCTAGTTATTTGACTGAAGTTATGGTACGTTCAAGCAGTTGTCGGGTATATCATTATAAAACCTAAAATTAATTGGGGTTTCTACTAAAGGAGGGATGTTATTAGCGCATTAAATAAATTAAGGAGTCAATAAAAGGGCTTAAATAAAAAAAAAATTATTTTTAAATACAAATTAAATATTTGATTGGACAAAAAAAATTTGCTTTTTATGACAATTCTGTGGGTTTTATAAAAATTTTATTAAAATTTTTGTTTTTTTAAATTAATTTATGACTTTATGCTATTTGTTTAATTTAAGGCATTTTCAAATAGCATAAAATCTTACAAAGAAATTAATTTACAGCCTCACAGGCTTGTTTGATACACTTAAAGAAATTTTAAGGTTTACAATTCGTATTGATTGTTTGGCTTAATTACTTACAGATGTAAAGGTAGTAGTAGTTGTAGTCTCTGAGTGTACTTTTTACAATAATTTTTTTTTGTTTATTATTTAAGCTTAACAGTTTAATAAAATTTAAATTCGATATGTTTTTCAAATATCGATAACAATTATTATTTATGGTTGGAGTACTTTTTTCTTTTTCTTTTAAATAGAATTTAATTTTTAATTGATTTTTTTCTTTTAATATTAACAATTTCAATTTAAGGTTGATGTAAATAATTAATAATTAATTTTATATTAACAATTGCTATTATATTATTTAAGATGAAAATGGGAAAAAAAACTTGAATTGAAAGAGAATTTCTTTTCGTTTTTTCCGCATTTAAATCTTTTACAAAAACTGGTATTATTTTATGAATAACAAAAAAAAAAAAAAAACAAAAACAAAACGATTTCATAACATTATTTTTTATAAATAAACATGAAAAAAAATTAACAATATTTAAAATAAAAAATAAAATTTAATTGAACATAAAAAAATTAAATTAAAAAAAGTTAAAAAACAATTATAAATTTAATAATAAAAATAAATTATTTTTAAAAGTTTTAATTTTAAATAAAAAAGAGAGAAATAATTTAAAAAATCAAATAAATCAATATTAAAAAAAAATAATAAATTTTAAATTTATATTTCAATAAAAAAAACAATAAATTAAAAAAGAAAAAATTAAATTTTTGTTTTTAAAGTTCAAAATTGAAAAAAAATTAATAAATTTAATAATTTTTTTATTTAAATTTTTAAAATAAAAAAAAAAATAAATAAAAGAAAAATAAAAAAAAACAAATTTTAAAATAAAAATAATATTTAAAAATTTTGTTTTAAAGTTTAAAATAAAAAATAAATTTATTAAAAAAAATGTTACTTTTTTATTGTTATTGTTTAAAGTTTAATAAATTTAAATTAAAAAAATAATAAATAAATTTTAAAATAAATTAAATTAAAAATTAAATTCTGTTTTTAAAGTTCAAAATTAAAAAAATTAATAAATTTAAATTAAATTTTAAAATAAAAAAAA
The DNA here is from genome assembly GCA_005959815.1 of Sarcophaga bullata. NCBI lineage: Eukaryota > Metazoa > Arthropoda > Insecta > Diptera > Sarcophagidae > Sarcophaga > Sarcophaga bullata. The sequence continues at coordinate 20,917 of QOCX01001713.1, read as the reverse complement.
TAAAAATTTTGTTTTTAAAGTTCAAAATTAAAAAAAATTTATAAATTTAAATTAATTTTTTATTATTTAAAGTTTTAAATTTAAATTAATTTTAAAATAAAAAATAAAATTTTTTTTTAAAGTTCAAAATTAAAAAAAATTAATAAATTTAAATTAATTTTTTATTATTTAAATTTTAAATTTAAATTAAATTTAAATAAAAAAAATAAATTTTTTTTTTAAAGTTCAAAATTTAAAAAAATAATAATAAATAAATATAAATAAATTTAATAATAAAAAAACAATATTTTATTATATTATAAAGTTTTAAATTTCAACAAAATTAAGAATATAATGAACATATTTTATTTGTATCCAAAATTTAATTGAAAAGAAATATTTCTTCTTAAAAATTATTTAAAATAATAAAAAAAATCATAACAAATATATTATGTTTGTATTTTTTAAAGTTTAAAATTCCAAAAAAAAAGAAAAATTTAAATATTAAAAAGCACATTTAAGCGAGTTTTAACGAGATTTAAAGTAAAGTTTTTAACCGTTTTTTTCTTCTAAAGAAATTACAATTTTTTTTCTATTAAAAATAGTAAAAATTTTAGTAGAAAATACAATATGAAGTAGTAAGAAGTAAGAGAGTATAAGTATCATATCAAAAAAAATAGTATAAAGTTTTAAAAAGTTTATTAAAAAAATAGTAACAATTTTTAACTGCTTTCAGATTTGAACACTGTTTCCTTAAGTAAATTATTATAGAAGTAGTAGTATGCTGTGGTGGTGATGGTGGTAGTAGTAGTACAAGTAGTAACAATTGCTTGCTTGTTGTTTTTGTAATGTAATCATATGGCAACATATGGGTAAATACGATTACAATTACGATTACAGTTTTGTTATAACAGGAAGAGTAGAGTATGTTAGAATTTGAGTTGCTTTTATTAGAGTGTTACTCTCTCTCTCTCTCTCTCTGTGTGTGTGTTTAATGGCTGTATGTTGTTTGCTGTGTGCTGTTGTTGTGGTTATAATGTAAACAATACAAATGAGCCAATTATTGTTGTTGTTATTATTATTATTATTATTGTGACTGGTTTTATAGCATTGTAATGTGCATAAAGTTATTGCGAGAGAGAGAGAGAGTGAGTGAGTGAGAGAGAGCGCGAGCTAGATTAAATGAGCCAGGATTGTTTATTTTTTTTTTTACTATTGTATTCTCTTGCTTTTGCATTCATTCTGTGTGTGAATTGATGGGCATTTGGTTAATATTTCAAAAGTTTCGTTGTGTATTTTTAGTTTAAAAATTTTGAATTTTGAATTTTGATTTTTGTTATTAAAAGGAGTTTAATTGTGTAAATTTTTTAAAAATTTTTTCTTTTTTTTTTAATTCATTTTTAGTCAATCGAATTTCCTCACTCCTACAGCGAGATATCCTGAAAAATGAGGTCATATAAATGTTTTAGTCGATTTTGCAAATAATTTATGCCTATAAAAAAAAAAAAAAAGAAGAAGAGAGAGAGAAAAAAAAAAGAGAAAAAGAAAAGAAACACAATAGAAGAAAACGCAAACTCAAGGGCAAAACATAATCGAATATAATTATTTTGTTTGTTTTTTTGTTTCTATTATAAACTTTAAAAAGAATTTTGTTTTTTTTTTGTTGTTTTTTCTTTCTTAAAAAAAAATTAACTAAAAGTGTTTCGAAATATTTTATGTGTTGTCTACCAAACCAAATATTTGCCAAAATCAAACGTACCGGTTTTAACATTCAATTTGTCATCGCCTTTAGCAAGAGTCTTTTTCGTATTGCTGGACGTTTTGCTAGCAGGTTTAATAGTGGGTAATTTCTCAGGTTGTTTGGCAGTAGCAGCAGATTTCTTAGAAGATTTTTTAGCATAGGAAACCTTAACCAAAGGTTCTTCGATGCTAATGTCATCATCATTGTCATCATCATCGTCATCATCATCATCATCATCATCTTCATCGGAATCTTGTACTAAAGGTTTCTTAACATTTTTAGTTTGGGTTTGTTTGCCTTTGGTTTGTTTAGATTTTTTACTGCCAGAGGTGGACGATTTACTAGAGGTTATGGGTGTGCTATCGGCCGAGCCGAATTGAAAGTTGCCTTGTGGTTTCTTACTACTATCGCTGGCACTAGTGTGTCCTATTCTTTGAGCAGTCATTTTAGGAACTTTCGTTGATTTTTCCAATTTAGTTGGACAGCATTGGAATGGTTTGTAATTGTCGGGCCCGTTATTGTTGCCACGTTTGGCTGCACGACTATCCTGGCCCAATCCAACGTAGAAACATTCGTCATCTGTTTGCAAAATTAAAACAAAAACATTTTGTCAGATTCGTTTATGATTTCATTCTTCTTTTTTTATTGTTGTTGTTGTTGTTTTTTTTTTAATAAAATTTTCTTTGTTTTTTTCTTTCTTTATTTATTAAGTAATGTTCAGCCAATTAAAAATTAATTAAAGAAGTAGAAAAAAAACACAAGAAAAAGAAAATTAAACGTTAGTAAGTTTTTTTTTTAATTTTTTTAAATTTATTTTTTAAAACATTTAAAACTTTTCTTTATAAACAAAGAAAAGCACAAACAGAACAACTATGGCATTTACAAAGTTAAGAAATTATTTTTTTTATTGTGTTTAATTTAAAAAAAAAAAATTTTTATTTTAAGCGTGCTGTTTTTTTTATTTTTATACCATTTGAAAAAAAATAAAAAAATATATTTTTCTTAAGGTAAAGATAAAAATTATTATAAAAAAAAAAAATAGAGAAGAAGAAAAAAATAATTAAAAACAAATAATTATTTTAAACAAAAACTAATAACTGACAAAATGCTTTTGTTGCTAACATTTCTCTCTTTTTGTTTCTTTTTTTTTTTTTTTGTTTATCATAAAAATTATACAGTGAATCATAAAAGTAAACATTTTTTAAAAAAATTTTCTTTCAATAATATAAACAATTTAAGGTTTTTACAATTAAAATAATGTGTGTGTTTCATTGATTTAATTTATTCCTAAAATTATAATTTCTTTTTTTTTCTTATTTTTTTTTTGTTAAAATTAAAAAAAAAATAATAGAATTGTCATAAGCAAATTTTCTTTTATACTGGAGATTTTTTTTTTTTTTTTTTTTTTGTTAAAAATATTATTAATAATAATTTTAATTTTTTATTAATTATAATTAAAGAAAAAAAAAAATAATTTTTAATATTTTAAAATTTTTTTTAAAAAAACATTGTGTCAGCTATGTTTTCTGCATATTTTTTTTATATTCATTTGAAATTTTAATTTTTTTTATTAATTATTTATGGACTAAACTTTAATAACAAATTTTCGTTTGGGTTAATTTTTAAATCTTTTTTTTTTTATTTTTATTTTTTTATCATTTTTTTTTTGTACAAATAAAAGTGCATTTAAAATGAGTGTGTTTTTGCAATTTTGTTTAGAATTTTTTTTTTGTTTTAAACATGCAATTAAAAAAAAATTAATTTATTTATTAGAAATAAATAGTTTATATAACAAAGGATATATTATAGAGAAAGAGAAATATTGTGGGGGCTTTAAACTACAAAGAAAACATAAGGAAGAGCACAGCGAGCACTGGTTGCTCCCTCCCTGTATTTGCATTTTTATTTCAACAGAAGCTTTAAAAACTCAACTCTAAAGATTTCAACTCAAAAAAGGGTTTTCATAACTACTTAATCAATCAATCAATCAATCAATCAATCAATCAATCAATCAATCAATCAATCAATCATATTGAAATTGTATTGTAATACCTAAGAGTTAGAACGTTTAATTAAAAGAAAAAATGAATCCAAATTTTATAGTTTCAGTTTCAGTTTCAGTTTCAGTTTCAGTATCAGTTTCAGTATCAGTTTCAGTCTTTAAGAGAAGTTTAAAAAGAAATGCAGAAGAATTTTTTTTGAATTTTAAAAGTAGAATTTAACATGTAGATACAGATGATCGTTGTAAAATGCTATAAAAATTAGAGCCAAGAAATCAATGCCATTACTTTAGGTAGACAATGATTTAAAATTTTTATTGCTCCAAATATTAACTTTTTCAATATCTCAACTGGAATTATAATAAAAAATATTTGATTTAAATGGAAAACAAAACAACAAAACGAAAAAAAACAGAAAATAATACTTAAATTAGGCAATGGAATGTTATAAGAGATCATTGTTCCGTCGTTGTAAGGCGTAAAGGGAANTTGTAGGGCGTAAAGGGAATGTTTGTAAAAGATTTTTAAAGGATGTTCGTATAAACTTCGGTTACAAATGGCAGCAAAGTGTAATATTACCTCTGGTAATAATCATTACATCAGGCAACACTATAACCTGTTTGTATCCTAAGCATGGAGAGATATTTGGTGTACCTTCATAGCCGGAGATGGTAGGACATGCCACTCTCGGCCCGAAAATTTCAGGCCGATTAGAAGAGAATTGTCGAGAGAATAATTGACCTTTATCTGAAAATTATGACCGACTGCAGCGTACTCAGACGAACGTAGAATTCCTACATAAAGCCCAGATCTCTGAAGACTTCAATGCGCGAAGTAGCTGGCTAAATTAAAAATGGCATGCTAATCTAGACCGGGAGATTTAAGGCAAATTTTGCTGAAAATTATGCAGGGAATAATGGACTTTTAGCTGAGAATTATGGTCGACTGCAGAAAACCTACGTGATGGCTAGATCTGTGGAAGCTACATTGCTTAAGCTTCTCAGACCACATTGAGGAGAGAACCTTTCAGATTGCATTATGGATTATTTATCAACACCAGTGATCAGTGCCGCGTGGTACTATCCAAAGAGAGGAGTGAGAGCTATGATCGCCTCTGTTATGAAATCTTGCAGTGAATCACACTCTGAGGCATTTCGAGGCTGAGAAAAGTAAGGTTGTTTGCTGGTCACAGAAAAATTCTTACACGCTAGCAGTAAGATCATGAAATCCGCTTTGAAAGGATTTACTTATTGGGCGTGAAGAAAGAAGTTGAAGTTGGAGGACGGAGTTGGGTTGCTTTCCTGCAAGAAGTGAAGATGATTTTGTACTGCCTCGTCTGGATTGAAGGAATTGCACGCCCTTTAAGGAGGCTATGTGCCTTAGAGGTATTTTCTGAAAACTGTCCTAGACATAGAAAACACCAGTGAAAGGGACATAAAATTGACTCAAAGCATACTAACTAGCTGGCGGGCACAGAGGGGTTGTGTGTCTGTGATCTATCGGTTGTCATGTGCTTATGCCTGCATTGTATGGTGGAAGATTTTGGGAGAACAAGTTGAAGTAAGTTGTTGTATAAGGTGTAAAGATAAGTTAGGACATTTCCTCTTCGCTCTGTAGAGTTTGTGTAAAACTGGAGAGAAAATGCAATGAAAAGTTTCATAGACGATAGCAAAGCCAGGATTGACATCAAAAAGCTAATGTGGGATTCGTATCCTGGTTCTGATCTCTACTGTGTGACAACGTCACACAACTCTTACGAACCAGTTAAAACTGGTTCCTTATATTTTGAGATAATCGTTTGTTTCCATCTCTGCACGAATCTGTTAGTCTCTTACTCTTGTAACCGAACTTTTTCGAACACCCAATATTTTGAATTTCTTCCTTAAAAATTGTTTTTTATCATGATGTTTTCAAAAGGTGCGGTAAAGGGAGAATTGTTTCATGAAATTTGTAACTACGCTGGCCTGTTTTCTTTCTTTCCTGAATGTTGGTAATGGGGGCTGAGGGTTAAGTAGGGTTAATGTCACATTTGTTTACATTTACATTTTTGGGTTAACAGGGTGTAAATTTTATATTTTTTTTTAATAGAAAAAATTGGTTCTTTGAAAAGCTTACTCTTTTGATTGATTAACCACTGCAGTACACGATTTTCATTTTTGAGATTACCTGCAAGGAAAGGAGTGTTAAAAACGATTTCTTTTTTTGAAATGCTAATTTGAAAACCTACCGTCATACATGATTGGA
>QOCX01001711.1:0-16552 GCA_005959815.1 Sarcophaga bullata | reverse complement strand
TTTTATGTTAAAGACTCAATGCTCATTTAATTTTTTTAATTTTTTACTCCCGTTATATTAAAATGTTGTTTAATATGTAAGGAAATAGAATCTTAAAAATATACGCATTCACTCTCTCTCCCCCCTGTCTCTCACTCACTTTTTCTTTATTTCTCTTTTTTGAGCATCATAACTGTTATACAAAATAAATGAATGGCCACAGAACTCAGCATCTTGCGTTTACTTTTTCCATTTTCTTTTTTGCTGTCTCTTCTCATTGCGTATTCTTTGGTATTTTTTGGCACTACACACCAAAAATTATTTTATTTTTCTTACTTTTGTTTTATTTTTTCTATCTCTGACGTGTTTTTTGTTGTTTTTTGTTACATTTTTTTATGCATTCCCATAGTAAGGTCAGTAGTAAAATCCCATACAATTAACTTAAACGTTAACACTAGTTTATGGTAAGAGAAAGAAGAGACTAGCTAACGGTAAAATTTTTATAGGTAAACAATTTTAATGTTTCTGTTATATTACGCTCGAATGGAATGCCATTTTTTCTATAAAAGTTTTTGCGAATGAAGTTTCATGCTGAATACGTTTCAAAGCAACGTTAGGGCTTTCAGAAGGCAAAGAAAACATAAAAAAGGAATGTGACGTAATATCCCCTAGATAATTACTATGCTACAGATAATTCCCTATCCTGTTAGGCCTATTTTTATAACTTTTTTCGTCCTCAATATTACTGTCTTTCAGATCTATTTGTTCTGCTACAAATTGACTTTTTTGTTGATCATTTCTGTCTACGTAATTACAGGCAATAATGTTGATATAAAATAAGATTCATTTTTTCTTCTTCTTTACATAATCTACAGAATTCAGCGATATTCCTGTTCAATATGTTGATTCTGTGTCTAGAGTATGCTATGCTCTGTTAAGAATCCCATAAAAGCTCTCATCCCCTCCTACCCATACATACTTAGGATAGTTTCCATACCTGCAAGCCACGTTTGTTAGGCGAATTATTATTTAACAATTCAAAGTATTATAGTTTAACTGGCATTTCCTGTGTCATTACTTTCAAACTTGAAACTTCGTTGGCAGTAGCGGCGCAGAGAGGAGGTACGTAGAATAACCTAATTCGATAATCCCAGCCTCTCAGACGAAATGAGCCTTTTTTTATTGTGATAATTTTATCCCTAAATGTTGTTACATTTTGCTTTTGGTGTTGTTTATTGGGATACTTACATAGCCGTTTTTATAGCCACACTATATTACATACAGTGAGCGTCAAAATAAACTGCACATTAAGGATACACACTACTAAACCAAACTTTTACCACTTAAGGAGAGTACGAAAAAATTTGACAATATTCCATAATTTTTTGTAATTTTTTTTTGTTGGTTTCAATTTTAAAAACTGGCAATGAAACAATTTTAAAATAAAAATAACGGTAACTTATTAATCTATATTTCTAATGTCCAGTTTCTTTTGACGCTCACTGTATTTATGTATATAAAGAAATAATTAAAGAGCAAATGAATAAATTTTATAAAATTAATTTGAGAGAAAAACAAATTTAAATATTTACTACGAATTCATTATACAATACAATGCAAATTAAGTTATAATTGTATTCATGTGTACGTATACGTATACGTATATTAAATTATATAATGAAACTCAATTCATTATTGAAAATTAATTGAAGGTCTTTAAAGCAAATGACTATGAAGCCAAAGGATCACATCACTAGTGGCAATCAAAATAGTATCTGCAGTAGCATCAACAGTAACAAAAACAAGAATGTCTCCTGCATGAGTATTAAATTTCAATTGCCAAGTATATGGCAGATATGTATGTATACACAGAGATAAAGAGAAACATTAAAGCAATACAAAAGAATACAACGATATAAGGATTCTTTGCTACATACATACTTTTCTATGAAGGTAGAGATTTTTTTCTTGATACAAACTACATCTCAGAATGTATCATTTGTGTGTATAGAGGTGTGCATTAGTAATCTTATTAAATTAATACAAACAAATATTCTGCATTCAGCATGGTTTCTTAAAACACGAATTTGCTTTAACATGTCAAGAAATTTGCGGATGGCGACCATATATCAACCATATTATGGAAGGTTTTCCTATACGAACTTCTTTACTTCCATTATGTTGTCTCTTCTGAATCTTTTTCTGTTTTTCTTTTGCTAAAATAGTCTTCAGAGCAGGATCAAACACAATGAAACCAAAAACATTACGTACGTCAATGTTAAATACAAACTTTAAATAGTCAGTTTAGCGCGATAGGATTCGTAACGTACCCAGTGCTAGAAAATGCTTTTTGAAAACCTCACTTTGTTAACATAAAATGGAAGAAATTAATTCACGAATTAAAACTCCAGGACTTAGGTCACATGAGTGTTCTAACGAGCACTTGAGTGTTCTAACGAGCACTTGATTGTTCTAACGAGCGACTGAGTGTTCTAAACGAGCACTTGAGTACTCTAACGAACACTTGAGTCTCTAACGAACACATGAGTGTTCTAACGAACACATGAGCGTTCTAAGGAACACATGAGTGTTCTAATGAACACGTGAGTGTTCTAACAACCACATCAGTGTTGACTCAGAGACCAACATCATTGGTGAATTGATTTTTGAGCGAAAGTTTGCCAAGAGTCTGAAGTTGCTTACGAATATATTCAACAATTCTTTGGACTTAATACAAGGAGCTTTAAAGTTATTACAGATGCCCACAAATAATCCTGACAGTTCAGCCGATATGAGAGCAGTCGCTTCATATTTGTTGGAATCGCAGCTGGTCCGCGAGTGCTTTAACTATTTTTAACAGCCCAATGCAAAGAAAAAAATTTTGCTGGCAACGTCATTACTGGAAGTCTGGAAAAGTGAAGGATTCGGAGTAAATCTTTACCGACTGTTCGAAATTGAATGGAACTGTTGGCAGTGAAATGTTTTTGGGAATCGATGGGAATAGCCCAGCCTATAAGGCTGCTGGACCACTTATAGGCGTAGGTAATGGCTGTGGCGATAATTATTGAAGACATTACCATACTTTCCGATAGCCAGACGGCTGTCAGGGCTCTAAATTCCAATGAAAAGGACTCCAAGACGATGTATGGCAGATATCGCAATGAAATAGTGGAACGATATGATGACCTTGATAGTGCAACGATATGATGGTCTTGAACACCTTGCTAATGATTTCTGCAGTTGCTGCGGAGATGAGGATGAGGAACAGACTGTCTTTCAGCTGCTGGGTACATGTTCGACACTTTGTCAAAGCAGAAAAAAGTGCTTAGGTGCTTACTTTATGAATGATTTGGACGAACTGGAGCGGATTGACATTTTCAGTTTAAGTCGATTCATCAGGGGTCATCGATTCATTCAATGAGCCATATATGGCCTAAGTCTGTCCATCCGATTGCCTTATATAGACAGCTATCTATACTTACCTATTTCATGCCACTTCTGGTGGACTGACAAGGGATATAAGTCAAGTAAACTTTATTGATTCAGATGCCTATTGTGGGCAGATGTCAGGTCGAAGCTATAGTATTTATAGTAGGTAAACAGAACCTGCACTAAGTCTATATAAACACTGATAGTAGTTTTCCTAACACGTCACAAGTATCTGGTACACAATCTTAATAGCATATGTTTCCTGTGTTATACGGAATATCAAATCTGTTTACTCCAATGATTTTATAAGCTGATTCTGTAATAACTCGTTATACTCAAAGATAAAATTTGACCTTCTTTTATAGGATTTGCATCAACCACCCTTTACTCTCTAAGCTTATACTTAGTGGAATAAGAATGAAAAAAGTACAATGGAAATAGAAAAAATAATAAACGAATAAAGCTGAGTGTTGGCGTTTTCCCAACAAAAACAATCAGTGAGGTTTTCTTTTTCTTCTTTTATTTTTTTGCAAAAATATTTTTTATTCTTCAATACCCTTTGCATTTGTATTTAAGAAGATTATGGTAAAATATCCAAAAATATGCAGCGTATTTATTTAAGCTGAAATAAATGAAAAATCTCTGGGCAATAGTTTCATTATCTACGAAATTTAATTTTAATTTTTAATAAATTTCAATTCTTTTTTTCAAATATCTGTGCTTGAAAATGTATGATGATTTTGAAATTTGTTTCAGTCTTGGAATAAAAAAAAAAAATTGTTTTTAATTGAAAAGAAAATTCTTTTGTATGATACTCAGCGAACTTTCAATGTTGATATAAGAAGAATAGAAAAAGAAATGAAAGAAGTGCAGAAATTATGTTGTTGAGTTTATTGCCACACATTCGTCCTTTTTTTTTTCCTAGTTTATGTCTGTTATTTATGGTTCTTTGTTTACATATTCTATTTTTGAATCTGTGGTTTTACTTCACATGTAAAACAGTTTTCGTTTCTTTTATTAGGGGACATACTTGAGTTTACTTTTTTTATTTCAATTAATTTTCTTTAAATTTTCCATTGTTTCTTATAATTTTGCATCGCATTTAATGAGAAGAAATTAAATTTTGAATTCACTTTAATGCACAATTAATAGTGATTGCAGTTCAAAAGCTCAGTATGGAGTGAAATTCATCTTCAATATGTACAGTGAGCGGCAAAAGTACAGTTTTCAGTTTCACTATGGATGAAATTCTAACAATCTCCAAACTGAAATTTTACCACTTTAAAAGAGTGCCCGAAAAAATTTCACAACATAAATTTCAAATTATTTTGTGATTTTTTTTATTTGTTTCAATTTTAAAAACTGGCAATAAACCAATTTTAAAATTAAAATAACGGATTTTATTAATTATTTTAATGTTTATTTTGAAGCTCACTGTACATGCACTGTAGGTCCGCTGTTTACCATGTTCTTTTCACTGAATAGGATCTGGACACGAACGATATAGTGTTTAGCGATTAGTGGGCAGGGTCTTCTCATATGGAGATGATGTGAATTACCCAATGAGCAATTTAGACCGGTTAGACATTTTCTTGTAGGGCTTTCTTAAGTCGCAGGTGTATGCGAACAGCAGCGGTTCACAAAACCTACTTCAATCCTTACCATCGATCAATCTTAGCCTGATTTATATGCTAGAGTCGCGAAAAATTGGGCAATTACCGCTGTAATGTTGTAGTTTTTGACTGCCTTGTCTCTGTATGCAAGAGACTTCACTTATGTCTTCAAAAAAACTAATCTAAATCAATAAGTTGATGGTATAGTGCTCCGTGTGGTACCATCTTGTTGAAAACACATGACATCATAAATAGTGATTAATTACAGGACAATAACTTACTTTGTTGCCTATAACGTTAGGATTTTCTTATTGAAGTACAGCTGAAGGCTGCTATTGAGTAGACTTTGACTGATTCTCACAACAAATTCAGCGATTCTATTTACTGACGTACCCGTTGAGTTAAAAATATGTTTAGTTAGTAAAGATAATTATTTAAAAATATTTTTCAAATCTGTTATGAATTCCAAATTATTTATCACTTTTAAATGAAAAAATTAATTGAAAATTTTTTAAAATTTTTAAAAACTTTCATTATCAAAGTTCTGTGGGCCAAAGAAATTAATTACAAGTCATTTAAACAACAAAACACAACAGCCATTAAGTCACCGAGGCAGATCAGAATATTTCAGAATATTTATTGCAAACGTTGGCAACAACAATAATACCATCCTAGAGCACAGGCATCAGCAACAATGTCACAATCAACATCAACATCAACAACATTCATGTAAAAATATTGTCACATAAATTGTGTCATGATGATACGAAACACAAGCAGAAAACTTATGAAAAAATCAGAATTTTTTTTGCAAAGAAAAAGAAAGAAAAATGATAGAAAAAAAATACAAAAAAATTGTGTGTAAATTTCTAACAAGTCAACAATTATTTGAAGTTCATTTATTAGATTTATTGTTGTGTTGAAAGAATGAAAGAAGGCAAAAGAATAATAAAACTTTTTTAAAACAAAGAAATCTAGAACGCATTTTCAATTGTCAATGTATATGTTATATTTTGCAAATACCCTACACTAAGGAAGATGGCATTAATTTTTCTTTACTTATCTTGTCTTTTCTTTGTTAAATTTAACACAGATGTACTAACAGTTTCCTTTAATGAATCAATTAAGGTCCTTAAATCTATTTAAAAGGCATTAGCGAACGTAACACAAACTCTACCTCGTTAACATAAGCCCTTACTTACTTACTTGCTTATGTTTGTTTAACCTTTATTCATAATAAATTTAAAAAAGTTTTATAACAACCACATGAAATCTTTAAACAAGTTGATGTGACAGCATTACTGGCGCATGTCAAGTTTTTATACCACATTAGATACGATATTACGAGAGTAAAAAAGTTTTAAATTCCCAGAACATTGTAAGACAATAATTGTTTTCCTTACAGACGTTCCTCAATGTCATGAATTTTGCAGCGACACTGTCATGCCACGGCTTAAATGTTGTAAAATCCCTTTCATAATGTCAGGACGAGGTAATTTTCATTTCATATGGCATGTGCTGTTGTGAAGCAATAAAATTGTTTTAAATTTTTCATTCATTTAAAAAGAAAATTTACCACATTTTTCCTGTCAGAGGCATTAGTTCTTAAGCGTCTGATAATTACTGCAATGTTTATATGTAAAGGCCGTAGTCTAGTAGGTGGGGTGTTGGTTTATTAGATGCGAAGTCACGGTTAAAGGAGATTTCTAGCAAGAACTCTGAGAGTCGTTTGGAGTCGACTTTAAACTGTCTGTCCTGCCACTCATGTATAAAACATAACACACACGACATAAGTGGTATTAGAAGCTAGGTCGTAATCCTGACTGAAAGGCTGTAATGACCAATTATGTATGCATGTTATATGTAAACGAGATACAAATTTTCTTGTAATCAATGCTAAACACGCTATTTATCTCGTATATTTTCTAGCTGAAAACTTGTATTCATTTAGTCTCAGAGATTTTTATCGCCAATTAGTTATTTATTATTATAATGCGTACTTGTATGGTTAGATGAGAAGCATCACACACAGTTCAGTAAATATCCCATATCGATAGAATACAATGAACACAGTAATACTGCAATATTGATAATCTTGATATCGATGGATGGCCATCAACATTTTATTTATTTGCTAAACATTACGATACAACAACGTAAAACAATGAACAAATTCACCAACACATTCAACAGTATGACTACTGTCTGGCTTAAGCTACCCAACCACTCATGCATTATCGATAATCGATTAAGGAGAACGCATGTAATATTATGAGAGGCTATGAGAGAATTAATTGCAGTTCATTACACAACTAGTGCAGCATTGCATACTCAGTAAACGGAAACTATTTTAAACTGTAGTTAATGAAAATATAAATAAGTTTGAACGCACATAGTGAGTTTTCAATTAAAATTGAATTACCATCACTAATCGGAATAAGTTACATTCGCTGACAAACTAAAAGTACAAAAATAGGTAAAAAAAATAAGAATATTTTTAATGCATAGTCTTGTTTAACGCNGCATATTAACTTGTTATCGATTTCAGTCGATGTTTTGCAAAATTTAAAAAAAAATTTAATTCGATCTCCGAATACAATTCATTATCAAAGCTCTACTTACCTTGCCTTTATAGGACTATTTTAGTAGTATCGTCAATTTCTGAACAGAAGGTGAACTAAGTATTATGTGTGCTGGCACTAATTGGTTATACAAAGTCTGTCCAGAAGACAGCCTTTCCAGTGGTATATGGATTCCCTTCTTTTCCTCAATCCCCTTTAGGAATTTGTCGTCTTGAACCATATGGGCTAAGGGGTAATAATTTTCAGTAAACCAAACGTAGTCCAGTCAGCGTTAAAGGTTAATTGGAGTTTAATAAATTTTACTGAGCTTACTTCGGTAATTTTTTCGGGCACATAAAACTAACGGAGAAGTTGCTTCTTTTGCAAACTGTCACAACCGTAATCTTGTTCTAAATTCCGATACGAACTTGAAGTGTTCAGTAAAAAGATTTTATAAGGCAAAATTGTTCTTCTGTAAAAAGCTTCCAGTCCTGAAATCATTTAACATACATACATAATTGGTCATTACAACCCTTTCAGTCAGGTTTACGACCTAACTTCTCAGATTAGTGGCGAACCTACAGTTTGAAGTCGACTTCGAATGACAGATTTTTTGAGAAACCTTTCATGGCAATTTTTTTTACTCTCAGATTTTTGCCAGAAATCTGTGAAGAAATATTTTTTCATATTTCGTTCACTTTGAGATGTTTGATCTGTGGTTTGAACCGTGACCTAATAATCAAACACACTGCCTACTAGACTACGACTAGCATTTTCTGTGTTAAATATTCAGCAAATCAAATATTGGAAAACTGCGTATGGAATAATGTTGACATACTTCTAGATTACGATAAGTAAGCAATTTCCATCTCTGGTTTGACTCGAAAGATGTTTAGAAAACTAATTTGTCGCTTAGCAACTTAAGAACCGCTTTAGTTCAAATTTATGAGTAACTTCTCCTCTCGAACCTCTAAAAGTTGCCCAAATCCGCTTACCCGCAGCTTTCTACAAATGAATTAATCAGTGAAAACACTCCTATAGAAGTGTATATAGCCATAGCCATTCTTTTTTTTTTTTTGCTAGAAATCTGCTGAGAGGAAGTCTTTGAAGAAATATTTTTCATATTTTTGTTTTGATGTCTGAGCTGGGGTTTGAAGCGTGGCCTTACGTCTAATAAGTCAATCACACCACCTACAAGACTACCGTACTTTATACTCCTCTAAATATTTACACCAAATGTAGTCTTTTAGCAAGCATTGGCGGTTAAGTTAAATTTCCTTTCATCCAAAACAAAAAGTTTATTGCCTTCACATTTTTATTTTATTATCCGACATGCTGGTATTATCTTATTTGTGGCCATCTTTTCAACTTATTTACTCTGTGCTGTAATTAAAAAGCAATAACAATTTTGATGTTCTGGTAGTGGTATTAAGCTGTAGATTTTATTTCTCATTAAATTTAATTTTCCCCTGAGTATGTCTTACGAAGCATAGGCGGGCAAATTGCACCTTAATTGTACGGAAGAAATTCGTGGAGTATTTTGGTTCATTTTGAATGAATAGAAGTTAGACCATGTAATGAATCAATTCTCTTCATACATACTTAATTGCTCATTACAACCCTTCAGTTAGTATTACGATTTAGCTGCTCATACCAATTATGTTGTGTGCGTTAATTATATACATGAGTGTAGAGACCTACAGTTTTTAAAGTACGACAGATTTTTGTGAAACTTTTCATGGCAATTCTATTTATTCTCAGAGTTTTTGCTAGATATCTGCTGAGAGGAAAAAATATTTCATTTCGTTGACGATGTCTGACCTGAGTTTTGAGTCGCGGCTAAACGTCTAATAAGCCAACACACTATCTACTAGACTACAGCGTCTACAATTGTCTTTACAAGTGACCCATATGATCCCTAAATCTTTTGAAAGAATCTTTTTAAGAATTAGTTTTCATATGTCCTTTCTCTTAACCAACAATTTAATCAATTAATCCTTTCAAACTATACATACATACGCGGTATTACACATCGTTTGTATATATACGATGGGATTTGTATTATTTACACAATTGAGCATAACATACCACAACCCATTGAGAGCGTTGGCTATTGGTGTAGGTATATGAGCACTCTCTCTTCAGAATAAAAGACCACAATTTGCTGCAAAAGCATGCCATCGTAACAACGTTTATATGTGAACACCATCGCTAGGAATTGATTTCATTCATACATGTTTGATAAAGTTTCAATTTAAAAGTTGTTGTATTAAAACATCTGTTACAGTTTGGTGTTAACCAAATACCAAAAAAAAAATTCGTTCGAAATGAATGCGAAAAAAAACTAAACTAAACTAGTATTGTAGTGGCCTGCACATGTACTTACTGTGTAGTTTTGTTGTTTAAATAAAAAGAAAAATGAAAAATTCTATTTCGATTGTGTCGCATTGAAAAGCATACAAAATAAATTTTATGTAGGCTGGTGTTGAAATGTAAATCCGTGTTTAAATAGGAATGCAAAGCAGAAGTAACAAATTATCCTCTTGCTGAACAGTAGCGTAATAAGTTTTTCATTTTATCTGATCGTTATTGCTTCAAACTGTAATAAAAAAAAGTTCTTTGAATTTCATGAAGTGATTTTAGTACAGACATGAACTCAAGAAGAAAAAAGAAAAAATAGATCCTCAAGGAATATTTGGTTTTTTTATGGTCACGCGAATTAATTTTTATTACTTCGTTTAAAAACACTTTTGTTTTTCCCGATTTTATAAGTCACAGTCATAAACTGATTTAATGTTGCCATATGTGCAAGCATTAAATCGTAAAATCCTGCTCCTATTATTGTCCTTTTAATGCAGGCATGTTATTGTATTTTTACGATGGCCACAAAAGTAAATGAAGCAACTTTCCTTCTCTTCTTTTCGTCTTTATTTGTATTGAATTGATAAGGAAAGCGGATTTTAAACGGAAGTTATTTTCATTTATGTTTCCCAACACCTATGGCATGTTCAGTTTCATGGAACTTTACTATCACATAACCCTGTTTCATTTCACCTTAAAACATAACAATGTGTGGGGGCCAGATGTATATGAAACGATTGGAGAATTTTTTTGAAGCGAATATTGATAATAAAAATTCTTTTGAAAAACAACAAAGACAATCGAAATGTCATATGTGGCCATAATAAATCTCACTGAATGCAGTTATCGCAACAGAAGTTCAAATAAAAAGTCAAAATAAGATTATAAATCAAAAGTTTGTAACGAAAAGATTAAAGTTTAAGCATCACTATGGAATTTATTATTGTGCACATGGAACATTTCATTGCTTTGAGGTTTGAGGCGCCGTAGTCTAGTACTAGTAGGTAATGTGTTGGCTTATTAGACATGAGGCCCCGGTTTAAAGTCCAGGTCAGATAACAAACGAAATATAAACAAATATTTCTTAGGCGACTTCCTCTCAGCAGATTTCTGATTTTTTTACACTCCGAGTTCTGGCCATAAGGAAGTCGCCGAAGAAATATTTTTTCGTATTCCGGTTTTATTTGAGATGTCTGACCTGGGGTTTGAACCGTGGCCTCACGTCTAATAAGCCAACGCCATACCTATAACGCTACGGCATTTATTACTACGTATAAAAACGGAATGCACTAATTCGAGCTCAAAAAAGAGTACCTGTTTCACCCTGAGTTCAATTATAAGGTTCTCGACAATTATCTCTTGAACGCCTTAAAAAAATATCAGGAATTAACAAACAATAAAATTTAATCGATTTAAGAAACACACTTCAACATACACAAGCAATTACTTTCACATTCAGATACATATGTATACACTGACATTTACATATATATCGATGATTATATACCTTCATGCTCACATGTATTTGGTTTGTAATAGAAAACACCGGGAGAAGCATGCAAAAAATAGTACTGAAGTTCAGAACGGGCATAGACAGCAAAAAAAAAGGAAATGTTTGACATACAATCTGACAGAGATAAATATATGGAGAGCAAATTTCATGTAAATACACTTGCAATACAGTCATACAGTCATACGACACACAAACGATAAATTCGACGATGGAAAAAAGCAACCCAGTACACCAAATGAATTACTATTGAGATTGTGAGAGAAATTTGGCGTTTTATACGTACATGATTGGTCATTACAACACATCAGTCAAGATTACAAACGTAGTTTCTCACACCACTTATGTTGTGTGTGTTACTTGAGTGGCGGAACCTACAGTTTAAAGCCGAGTCCGAATGACAGATTAGTTGAGAAACTTTTCATGGCAATTTTATTTCACTCTTAGAGCTGCTATTACAACTTGCCGTTAAACTTGGGTTTAGTTAGAGGTAAATTTGGCTAAAGTGAACTTTAAAATGATGAAAATAAAGTTAACTTTATAAAAAATATGTCAGTTCAGGAGTACTGCTTAATTAAACAAGTTTTTTTAAACGCAGTGACAACGACGGGCTTCTTCATTTGTTGTTGTGTTTGCTTATTTTGTTTGTATTTGAAGTTGCCATATTAAAAATAATATATATATGGCAAGTCAAATACATACTTAACTTTAAAAGTTACCGGTAGGATGATCCTCCCTTTGGCTTAACGCTTGCTTCTATCTTATTCGCCACTTATAATAACGAAAAGCAATTTATCTGCCAGTTAAAATCCTCCATTTAGTTAGAGTTTTGCCAGAAATCTGCTGAGAAGAAGTCTTCGAAGAAAAATTTTTCATGTTTGTTTTTGATGTCTGATGTGGAGTTTGAACAGTGGCCTTACGTCTAATAAGCCAGCACACTACCTACTAGGCTATGTCAATGATAGTTTGCACTGTTCACTGGGTTGTAATTTTAATTCATTTCAGCTAGACGACAGTAAAGACAAATTAATTATTCCGTATTGAGTGCTTAGGTGAGCTATTTCCTCTGGCATGTAATATTGTGTATTCAGTTTGGAATTTTTTGTTTTACGAGGAAATGTCAATTGGTTATTTCGTTTGTATGTCACATGTTTTCATTTACAATCTCTCTTGTAGCGATTAATCGATATTCCTGAATAAATCATGTTCCTCCAAAATGCACAAGTTGATTAGAGAGGCCTTGTTAAAAATTTATAAAAAAGAAAATAGAAAATAATGATACGAAGAGAATACATGCAGAAATTTTGCGGAAGGCTTGTAGTCCCTAAGGGTATTCTGTACCGAGTTTAGTTTAGAAACAACACTTATTGGATGCAGTGCAATGTGTTAGCTACATAAGGAGAGAAATATGGGGATGTATGCGACAATTGTTGAATTAATTTGTTTTATTTTACTAATCGGACTTCAACTAGTCTTACTACTGCGATTTTTTAACAGCTACACTTACAGTTCTTAACAAAAATTAAGCCAAACAATGGCATTTGATATCGTTTGATGTCCTTGATACATCCAACGAGAATTTTCACAAGGAATATGGAAATGTATTGCCGGAATTTCGGCCAAATGATACAAATCATCTTCCATTCTCAATTCTGGCAGAGGTCATTTATTTGTAATTAATGCTTAAAAAAATTAGGCATCCAGTAAATACCTCAAGTAAGCACACCAAGTAAACAAACCCAAAAATTTTCAATTTTTTTAAATTTAAGTTCTGGAAGTACTGACAGCAAATATTGAAAACAATCAAACACTCTTATACCAAGTCCTAATGCAATCCAATAAAAGCCAATAAAATATTTACAACGTTTATAACTGTAAATAAACCACAAATGGGGGAAGATAGAACTAGAAGCCTGTGAATGAAATTTTATAACCAATACGCCCTTGATCGTCCAATAGTACTTGTGTGTCACAGAGACTTTCAGTTTTCATTTGTGGTTTAAACAATGTTTGAACAATAACATCAAATATTTGTTATACCACTGCTACTACCAGTACTAGTACTACTGCATTTAAAATTGCTAAACACACCGCAGGCATTCAGTCAACAGACTTTTTCACTTTATTTTCCGTTTTATTACTCCTCATTCATACGGTTTTACCCACATTTTTTGCAATTCATGCCTTGGGTTCAATGTCGCTTCAGTGAAATGGCAAATATTTTAATTCTGTGCAAGTTATGGGCATAATAAACGTGGCATAATTGAAAATTAAACGAAATCCTTATATGATAATTGTTTTATGACAGTTTGATAATCTTTACTTTTAAGTCATAGTTTTTCGTGTTATTAAATGAAAATATTTGGAAAACTAAGCGCCATTATTACAACTTGAGGTTAAAGTTAAGTTTAGTTAAAGGTAACTTTTACTAAAGTGACCTTTAAAGTCAACTTTAACTTCATTTCGTTATTACAACCTACTGATGAAATAAAAAATATAGCAAGTGCCGGAGCAAAGCCGATAACATTGCTCAATTAAACAAGTTTTTTTAAAGGCAGTGGCAATGACAAGCTTCTTTTTTGTTGTATTTGCTTATTTTGTCTATATTTGAAGTTGCCATATTGAAAGGACAAGTTCAGACATAAACTTAACATTAAAAGTTACTGGTAGGATGATCTTCCATTTAGCATTAACACTCACTGATAGCTTATTGTTTACTTATAATAATGGAAAATTATTTATCTGTCAGTTAAAATCCTCCCTTTAGTTAAAGACAAGTTGTAATAATGGCCTTAAGATTCTATTGTGATGATTGGTACTCAATAAATCAGATTTTCTACTAGTAATACAGACAGTTTAATATGTCATTGAGGTCTTAAGAACATGAACTCAGACATTTTGAGCTGAAATTAATCCTTGATGCACTCACGTTATACAATTGTGGTACATTTATAACACGTGTTTGTGGCTATAGTTACCCTTACACTACATTCTCTCCTCTGTCATTAGTAATAAGTGCCAAACGTATGTAAGTAGAGGCCTTTTCTTTATCTTCATGAATTTTTCTTTTCTCTCTCTTTCAATAAATATTGAACCAAAAGAATACTAACAAGAACACAGTCTCCTGTGTATAAAAGTACATACAATACATTATTTGTTGGTATATGGCACCGTGGGTGAATTCTTAAAATAATAAACGCCCGTACTTACACATTCCTGGAAACAAGAACGATAGTTAGAGAAGATAAAGGATATCTGGCTTCTTCCTACGTTAGATCCAAAACTGTAAAAAAATACAAACATAGTTACAACCACAATCACTCTAGAGTGGTATAATAAAAAAGGCTTCTTCTATCCTTAAGAAATATTTGTCTTCTAAGAATAACCAATGTATTGTTGCTTTGAAAACTCCCAATAGAAATTTGTGCCTAACATTTCGATAATCTTGAGCGCTATTAGCTGTCATTCCGTTTCCTTTCCCATGGACAAAAATGTAACAGAATCTTGAAAGCTTAAGATTTATAGTCTACATCTGCGTCTCTTATCCACCACACATAACATTTATCAAGACCATACTTATCAGTTAAAAAGAATTCGAATTTGAATTTCAATTAAATAACGTACACAGGCATAAAATTCATCTTTGAAATGTTAAATTTCAGATTTATGCTGCCAAACCAATAAAAATTATTATTTTATGTGGAAAAAAAACTTTTAAAAACAACAAAAACATGAAAATTTATTTTTATTGTCATTCATTCAATATAGAAAACTCTTGCAACGAAACAGTAAAAAGTAATTAAAGTTTTAAAAACCACAGGCACTTTTTATTTAAAAAAAATGTGAGGAAAACTTTTTTGTTTAAAAATACCACCTTTTTTCGGTGATATTTATTTTTTAAACAATGTTGTTTACACATCTTACCATTCGTGAAAATGTTGCAAAGCAAATTAATTTAACTTTTAAATTGTGATTTGAAAATTTACGAAATAAAAGAAAAATAAACGCCCAGTTGGAATTTGTGCTGATCGATTTTTAAATGCCCGCCAAAATGTTGGAACAAAGTGGGAATTTTCTTTTTTGTTTAACGAGAGTATACAGTGAAAGTCAAAAAGAAACTCCACATTTAAAAATATGCATTAACAAATTCCGTTATTTCTTATTTTAAAATTTATGTTCAATTGCAAAGTATTTCAAATTTAAACTGAAAAAAATTATAAAAAATTCAAAATATTGTCGATTTTTTTTTAGTGCACTCTCCTTAATGGCAAAGTTTGAATTTTGGTGATTGTTAGAATTTGTTATCTAAGTGTTACGCAAGTCAAGTTCTAGCAAATTTATGTTTAAAAATTAAAACCGAAATCAATGAAAATCTTTCGTGAAAAATTAAAGGTTTGAAAAGACAATTGAATTTTGCAATTACTTTTTAACCTGAGTTATAAGTCGTTATGAGTTGTTAACTTATTTACTATAAGAAATATTTGTAATATGTCATTGTGTAATTGTGTATTTTTTTCCTTCAGAACTTTACTTCTTTTTTAATATATTTTTTTGTAAGTTATTAAATCTTCGTTTAACAAAGGATTTCTTTTCTTTAAACACACATTGCCGAACTTTTTCTTAAAAATAATGTGAAACAAGCAAAATCATTAGGGTTCTACCACGTTCACTCTTCAAATTAGTCAATGAAACCATCGTTGAAATCGCCGTACTCTAGTAGGTAGTGTGTTGACTTATTAGACATGAGACCACGGTTCAAACCCCCGGTTAGACATCTCCAACAATCTGTGGATATTAAAAGTATTCCTTAGGCGACTTCCTCTCTGCAGATTTGTGGCAAAAACTCTGAAAATAAAATAAAATTGCCTTGAAAAGTTTCTCAAAAATCTGACGTTCGCAATCGAATCTGTGGGTCTGGCTGTTTACAAACACAAAGGCTTCAAATTTAGAAAATTCTAAGAGAATTTCAATGAAATTAATATCTTTGACTAGAAACATTTGTATTAACTTCCTATTTCATCAGCCAATTGTTACCCAAATTCAATGCATTTAATTATCGCCCTATTTTATTTACATATTAAAAGATTTCATATTTCCTT